>JAUOBX010011905.1:0-14352 GCA_032360705.1 Eupentacta quinquesemita
GTGTGAGAGCTGTTGCTGATGGAGTGAGGCGAATCCGGCCACCTCCGTAATCGGGGATATAACCAGATTAAAACTGGATGATAGATAGATAGAGGAATAGGGCATTGTTTTCGGGCGAGAGCAGCCTATCAGTCAGTGATAACATGGGTGTGAGGGGGAGGCACTTTGCTCTGAATGTCTATATTGAGCAGTTGGGCCGCTGCAGGTAGCAGAGACCCGTATTGTGGGTGTACGTATAGCTTGGAATAAGTTATCATCTAGTTCCAATCCGGTTATGTCCCTGATCACAGGGGTGGGTAGATTCACCTTCCTCTAACAGCAACCCCCTCAGACATCTTCGCCTCGCCATACAGCTCGATTTATGGCTCTTTTGTTGAGCCAACCTTCCGTGTCACCTCCACCTGCCTCTTCCCTGTCATCTTTGACCGTCCCTGCTCTCTTGCTCCAGTCACTTGGAAGGTCCAGTGCTCTCCCAAGGATATGGTCAATATTCCTCCCTCCTCAGCACATGATCATCCTACCTCACCCCATTTGACTCTGCCTGTTGTGATTCAAAATCTGTATGTCCCTCTCGTCTGCGATAAAAATAATGTTATACTGTGCTTCCACAGCACTTTGTCACTACTTCACAGTGGTATCACAGATATCACCCCAATAATGGGGTACAGGGACGCTCTCTGACAATCCCCGGAGAGTAGGACTTGATTTGAATGATACTAGTGTAGGAAGCCACTGAAACTGGAGGCTTATCAAGGAACACTGGCTGTACAGCATCTATGGGCGCAGATTGTACACACTTCACTCACAGGTTCTCAATGAAGCCTGGGTGGGGCAATGAAGATGAAGCACCTTGCCTAAGGACATTAAGAGGAAAGTGATTGGCTGTATGTGAGCTCCCAATTCGCAATATGTCAATCTTTTATCCGGGGCTCTACTGACTGAGCTAATACAATCTCAAGGAATTATATCATCATGAAACCATGAATCCACCATAAAATCGTTGCATTTTGCCAATTTTTTTGTATGCTGTAGAGATCCCTTACATCGTTCAAACCGATGTTCCACTTATTTCAAGTGCTAGTTCATATACATGTGCAGTTGAAATCCTCCACTCGCTCGATCAATCTCAGGAGCACAGACCAAGAAGGCACCACCTATTTGCTACATCTAACTGCCACTCAGCATCAGGCATGATCTTCCTTCATCACCCCTAGCACTGACTCCTGGGAGCCATGGACCCCATGCTTTGGAGGCACCTCAATATTCCATACATTCGGATGCGAGGTGCAGCAAAACAGCCTTATCCTCACTTCACGTAAACAAGGAAATTTCCAGATAAGCTGTATTGGGGTTGCAACAATAGAAACTGATTCCATAGCAGAAAAAAATTATTTAAAGAAGAGGAACGACCACTGAGTAGGCTAACGTAATATGTGCACCAATGCATCATTGATACAACGAACAGCAAACATGTATAATATAATTTATGTATAATATCAGCCTCATATGTTCATATTTATCTCTTCGCCTCATTATATAACTTGTTTCCTTTCAAAATGTTTCCCCTTTCACACAGCTGCAATCAGTGATGGAGAACTGAAGACCAGTTCTCGGTCTCGAGACCGATATTAGAGGACTCGGTCCAGGACTCTGATGGCTAGGGACTCGGCCCAGAGGACTCGAGGACTCAGTTTGAGTCCTTGTCCAAGATCTCCTCTGATTTTTTCATAACAATGCCAAATCATCGTATTGAACATGCTGAAACCACTAAGATAACAGCAATGATGCATCCAATACCTTGACAGGGCCTATTTGTGTTTTTGAGTACGGTAGCTTAGGCCATATATGACCATACACACACGTCAGCAAAATCTAATGGTGTACATTTTGGCTGAAATGCCAAGTTTTAGGCCTAAGGGACTTGACTCAGGACTTGGACACAAGGACTCAGTCTTGACTCAGACTCGGATGCTAGGGACCCGGACTCTGATTGGCTGGACTCGACTCCAGCACTGACTGCAATACTGCACCCCGCATCTGCACATATGGTATCCTACCTTAACACTCACCTCAACCTGTTTCATAGCTGTAATGGTCATTATTCACTTTTATCGTTCTCAGAACCACCGATGACCCCTGAACAACAAGTCATTCATGAACGAACCAAGCAGGAGTACTTTGCAGCGATATCACATGAAGGTAAGAAATATGTAGTTTTTTTGCGATTTGTTAGGCACATGACATCCCAAATGCATACTAAGGATTGGAAAGCAATTAACACAATAGGCAGTCTGGCAAATTACCCTCTCCATGTCACTGAAGTCCAACCCAGCAGTAATGGGAACCTGGTTGGCCTAGTTCGTGAAGTCTCTGGAACAAGTTCATACCCAAAGCGATTCGATCTTATGGGACCTACCTCCTTCTTCTTCATGTAACTATCCACCATGTACCCAGGGGGCAAAGCAGGTTCTGTAGACATGGAATGTTGTGAAAGGTCGGTGGGTATTAACGTGTTCAGTGGGTCACCCTGATCAACTTCTATATGGACTACCGCAGAAATATGCTGCTGAAAACAAAATGGCGGCCAGAAATTTGGAACAATATGCAGATCAGTTGGAATGACAACTCAATACTGATTGCTTTGAAAACGTCACTCACTTGTTAGGCCTCCCGGCAAAATCATCAAGTTGCCCATCGCAAGCCGGCAGATGCTGAGGGCGACACCCACTTTGACACCGTCAGAAACGTCTATTGGATGACTACGTTACTGCATGAGGATGAACATTTTTCCCCAAATGGAAGTAGCAGCATGACGCTGAATGCACAGGTTGAATGTACACCTAGTAGGGCGCGAACTCGCGAATTCGGGTTCTCTGTCCGCCACGGACTCTCCTCGATGGTATTTTCTTTATTCCCTGACATGAAATCGATGTAATAACGTGTACGTGTGTGTGTGTGTGTGTGTGTGTGTGTGCGTGTGTGTGCGGGTGTGTGTGTGTGCGTGTGTGTGTGTGTGTGACGCTTGGCTTATAAACACGATTAATCGAGCCCACCTAAATGGATTGAGCTCATACTAGGTAGATGTGTTTCCCATGATAAGACTATATATAAGTATATCTCTAATGCAGACCAGGAATGATGATGAGTTCATGATCCTTTATAGTTTTGAAGTCAATGTTCATAGATTTCGAGTCAATGAAAAAATATGGAAATATTTCTATTTTGGGCGAACTTGGCTTGTGAACACGATCAGTCTAGAATGATTGGCCTGATCATGCTGGAATGTGTTGTCTTCTTCGTTGAGTACAGGAATGAGAATGTCTGAATATATGATCCCCGCTGTATGGTGCTGAAGTCGAAGTTCATGGATTCCTAGTCGAGGAATCACTGAGCCCTTTGGCTTCCTGGGTCTATGTAGTATCCCGTCCTGTATGATAACATTATGAATAGTTCCGAACTGCTACAGCATTTCAATTATCTTGCTATCTCTCTCTCTTTCTCCATCGATGAATGACCAACTAGCGGTAGGACGATTTCCAATATACCGATGGTGATTGCATGATATATTATTACAATGACAACGATATAGCAGCCCATAACGAAGGCTCGATCATTCACCTAAATAACCAATACAAATATCGATGATCCCAGTCGAAATGTTCCGAAATTTGTTCTGTTCACATGGCACGTAATCGCATCATCTACTGATCTTCTGCAGTTACGCTTTTCACCATCACTATAGCAACAGGCACTGCCAAAATATATAACGTTATCAGTAGTACTCCGCTAGTTAGCCTTAGATGAAATCAGATACTGCAGCTGCGATCATCCTATAACTAATCAGTATTCCTCTCTCCAGATGAGACGTGAATACATGATAGCGTACAAGCATAAACTTGTACAGTGTAATGATGGGA
This sequence comes from Eupentacta quinquesemita, assembly GCA_032360705.1. NCBI lineage: Eukaryota > Metazoa > Echinodermata > Holothuroidea > Dendrochirotida > Sclerodactylidae > Eupentacta > Eupentacta quinquesemita. The sequence goes on from JAUOBX010011905.1 coordinate 3,918, forward strand.
TATGATATTTCACATTGATGGCAACATCAGCAGTACCCTAAGAGATATGAATATTAACCACAGTCCGAAGTAGTTGTGATAGATATACCTGAAATACACATTTGGAATAGCTTCGAAATCAAATATAAATTCAATTGTCAACTTGATGTGAGCGAATTGATTACTTGAAACGTATCGCTTATGGGCGGGTATTTGGCGGGTTATGAAGACATTTTGATCAATTTCCATCGTGCTTTCAAATTACAGTTCCGAAAGCATATACAGCCAGTGCTTAACAAATCAAACGTATCGTGTACAGGTATTTTGGGTATTTACGAAACGGAAATATACGATATATCAATAACAATTGTGATCTATTGTAATAAGACCCTGGACATTTACGATACATTCATTCGTTGATATATATGACCATAGGTGGATTGTAGTCTAATTCATGCCGTATTGGGACGTGGTAAAGTAACCATAGGCATATTTCAGGTTGGATAAAGGCTAGACTTAGTTGTGTTGCATCATAAAGTAATCTTGCAAACACTCTTTATTGAATGAACTATCGTCAATAATAATGATCTTCTTGCTATTCAAACTTTCCAGATATCACATGAAGCAGAGAATGCAACACTTTCGGGAGCCACATGTGACCTACTTACACGAGTCTTCGCTTCTTAAATTGATAACATACATGTATACATGTTCAAACTGGCAAACAATGTGCATTGACTCCCATAAAAACTAAGTGTGATCATGTTTATACAACGCAGAAAATCAGGGCACACCTATCAGCTAACATAATCATGAGCGGCGCCTTGCTATTTGTGTAATTGTTAGATTACGTAGCGAAGCTACACTTATTGGCAAACGATATGTCTCCGGTGTGTCACTCACGTCAATTATTGTATACAATCTTCTTACACATTGTGTCGTACTGGGAGGTATTGTGGACTCTATGTCAATGTATTCAATCAATCATATACCGAACATTTATCGAAAACTTAATTATCATGATTGAAATAGGGTCTGTATGACAAAGTATATAGCCTATATTCCGATACTATGCGGTATTGTCGAATTGTTCTTGACTGGTTCGTAAAATTGCAGGAGCAACCGCAGCAAACTAATGTGTTCCAATAGTGAGAAAGTGGTTCCGTTGCTTCTCACAGAAACATACAACATTAACACGATATCAGCGTAAAGTGACGTCAAAGCCTACACGCGGTAATACCGCCAAAGACCAACATATATATTTATTCACGTGTTTTCCCGCGCGACAAATCGTGAAGAATGGAATCCCGAGGCGCAATTTGCATGTAAGATGGCATCTTGAAGGATCGTAAGAACTTCATGCCTACATAACTGGAGTATGATGCTACGGAATACCATAGGCTGCCAACGAGGACGGGAAGTGGAGACGGTATAGATGGTAGGTATGGCTCCTACATCATGATGTGTTTGATATTTGGCTTCTGTTTGAGTGTAGGAATGTCTAGTAGGAAAACATGACTAATCAAACAGGGCGCATCATTCATTGTTCAGTGTGCTTCTCATTTGTGGCGACCAAGCTGGTGGACTGTATGATCCACAGGAGGGGAAAATAACGAGTGTTTTCTCTGTTCTATTTCATGACACACGTCTAGTTTCAAGTTTGGCTGAACCATGCACTGCAAATATCTTTGCCTGACGCGTCATCTCGGACGCGTCAGGCGTTCAAAAAGTGTTCTACTGGTTATTTCAGAACATGTCGTGTTCTTTTACCGAACATTTAGCGTCCGATTATCACTGGTGTTCAATTCTTTAACGCCATAGCGTTCTAAGTTCATCATTCGTAGTCCATCCTCCGTAGAACACTAGCGTCCGGGAGGTGGTATTCTTCTACCTTGGCTGACCGGACGCTTTATTGACGCCGGCGTTCAAGTTATCCCCAAAGTTCAAAGTGAACTGAGTGAAGGTGTTCAGGATATGAACGCTAGCGTCAAATAGCCCAAATAGAACGTACGTGCTTCTCATTACTCCCGTCGATCAAGAACATTTTCATCCGAGTGAGTTCCTGAACTTCTGATTATTGGCTCATCATTTTCTTTATCGGGTTAAGATTTCTCTTCGTGAAAACCGATATCAGGCAGTGAATAATAAACGAAAATTAAAATATCGAAAGATCAACGCGATATTGAAATGGATCTGAATAGCCTAACGTTAGGCCGACAGGAGGCTGACACTGTGACAGTAGGCTAGGCTAGGCCAAGAGGCTACTTTAGGCCTAGCCTGATCCATACCCAGAGTCATAGTATTTAGTGTTATGACTACACTTCAGTGAAGCGCCCTCGAGTTGCTATAAGAAAATTGTTTGAGTGTTCCGCTGCTAGTTTTGGTCGCTAGCTTCTATCCGATAGAATGTGTGAACGACGGGTCAATGCTATCAATTGGTAGAAGAAATGAAACATATTTCCCCTCAAGGTTGCAACGATTGGTAAGAAATGGTCGAATGATTCATTACTACATAATGTTACTCAATGTTCCTTGTCTTGTTCGTGGCAAGTAGGGTTGTGATGGAAATGAATGATTGTATAGATAGTTTAACTAATTTTGATTTTCGCGTGACTGGTCAATGGGGTTTGGGTGATATATCTATGCAATTGGCTTCGTGCTGTTGGGGGTATCATCTGGGTATGTTTTCATGATCGCTTAGTGATTATGTGAGGAATTGTAGTAACATTTTGGGATTGTTAGTAATGTTTCAGGTTTGTGAAGTCCGAATTAACTGTGTGCAGTTGGATTGAGGGTCATTTAAGGCCACCCTGTGGTATGCCTACTGTAGTCCTAGGCCCCATGGATTGGGCCCGAGCCTATGTCTACTTTACAGGTAGCCTACATGTGAAGTTAAGTTGTTGCATAATCCATATTTTTAGGGTACGTTTTAGATTGAGGAGTGAATAATTATTCATTCAACTTTCAGTGAACAACCGTGATAGAACCTTGACATGCTTGAGTTTGGGAGTTGGATCTGTGTGACCGTGGATGTTTTGAAGTTTTGAGACGAAAGCAATAAAAGAAAGGAAGACAACGTTTCATTTTCCTAGACAGTTCCTTCGTGTGTTTTGTGCTGAACAATTGTGACATTTTGAACAGTGAAAATCTTGAACCGTGACAGTCAAGATTCACTACATTTAGTCCTAGGCCTATGGTAATATAGGATAATAATTATCAGTTGCATTATGGTACCAAAACCCGGCAATTTGAGGAATTATTCATCCCCAGAATATCATATTGGAACAAATGAAAACAATACTCAAGGTTTTAAAATAAATCATCAACGAATTTCCAAGAAATTGGAAGATTGCGGAATGAAGTTTAAACACTTTTTCTAGAGTGTGACTCAAACCCGTCCACTACAAAAGTACGGGCGCCTTCAGGGCCCATTTGAAAATAAAGCTACTCCAGTAACTCCACCATTCCTCGGCAATGCATTCTGTTAATTACAGAGCGATCGAACGCTGATCAGTGTTTTTCATAGGCCTCATTGCTGAAACTTCGGTATTTCATCTGAAAAATCAAATATGTGCATATGTTTGCTATATTCTTGGTCTCGTTTGCGCGTGACACTTGAAGTATAATGTTTTGTCGTAGATATGTTAACACCCAACTGGCCTACGCGCTGACTGCGATTGCATACCTGCCGGGTTTGGGTGCACTGAGGACACTAAGTTAGGCTAGGCCACAGGCTCTCGCATCACTCGGTGCCTAGCATATCATACAAAATATACGGCAGGTTCGAATCTGTGGATAGGGCCTAGTTAGTGTGGTAGGTTAGCACAACCTAAGGTTATAGCCTCGGCCTAGTGGAGGTCCACCTTTCGTTACCCCTACGCTTAGCCTAATGTATGGGATTTGTGTACCAATCTCTAACCTGTAACGAAATCAGGAACCACCAATATATTACTATTACTCGTAGGGTACCCGCCGAATGCGCATAGGCTTACCATACGCGTCGAATGCGCACCCCGAATATTGTTCCATAGTTTTGCTATGGTCCACAGTGTAGTGCGCATTCGATGGGTACATCTGCAAAATGTTGTCCGGTTAAACAAGAGGACAGAAACAGACTGTATTTTCTCATGTAAATTAAAAACATTGAATATCTGGTATAGGGGCTCAGGCCTAAATTATTATGAAGGAAAGTTTTTATTAATTCTTAATTCTTAATTAGACCAGCTCTGATATCCTAAAAGTTGTTCAAAGAATTAGAGCTATTGAGATGCTTAGGTGTGCACTGAATGGGAACCCCATCATACTCAGTATGGCCATGGGGTCTTCACATTCTACAATAAATGGCACAATCTAGGCGATATCCTAAATGTGAGGGTATGAGGTCATCACATCGGCTGAGAAGACCAAGCCGCAGGCAACCATGGCCCATGGGAACAGTTTAAAAAAAATGAAGTTTTCACTACTAACAGTCAGCCAAAACTTCTCCCTAACTGGGTCAATGGGAACTCAATGACGTCACAATGCTCAATTGTTAAATAACGATCGCTGTTGAAACACTAAAATATTAGCTGCGACCACGACGTTCTGTCAAAACAAACCGACAGCTAGCTTTGTCCAACAGTATTTTGTGTCTAATGATGTCGATTCTGAACAACATAATCTGTTTTCGATTCTGGAGATATATATAGCTGTTTTTGCAATCATATTTGAACATGTTGACCACAGCACTGGAAAATTATTCCAAAATCAACAGGAACTGAGTATCAGCCTGAATTCATAAGAAAAAGGACATTTCATAGTCGTATTCGAAGGATTAGAATCCTTAGTGGAAAGCTCAGGCCTAATCGAAGCCGGACGTAGCCTAGCCTAGGCTAATGTTAATGAAAGACTGTAGTGTAGGGTGTTCATAGGCCTGAGTGCCATCGAGTGTAGAGTCAGATGTTAGATTTAGATTACGTAGGTCCTTAGGTACATGTAAGCAGTGACTCCTGAATGAAAGCGGTCCATTACTGCAATGTTATTATCAAAATGGACATAATGCTGAGATTTACAGTGGAATGGTGGATGTAGTGCAATTTTGGACACACCCTTGTTTAAGTGGTCTGGACTGCCAGGAAAGAGGTTATGGACACTCAGACCCCTTGAACTGCTACCCCTGGTAGGGCCTACAGTATATATGGGAGGATGTTAACCAACCCGACCTGTAGCCCAACAATTGACTGAAACAACAACAGCGGTTGGTTGGAAGGAAAAACATTCGGGACAAAATATATAGTAAAAACGCACATTGCCTTGTGTGGATGTCCAACTTTTCGGATCGAAAGCACAATGGAAGATGACTAGCTGCCAGCGGCAAGTCTTTTGTAGGAATAACTATTGAATTCATCCGAACTGTGACTTCTGGTGTTAACTTCATTCTGCCAGAAAGAAAGGTCCAGACGCAGATTTAATTGGATTTGTCATTGATATTGATAAGAATTACATAATATTCGAATGATCTCATTTCTGTATTCAATCCTGATCCAAAAAGCAGAAGGTGGTGACGGAAGGAATTCGATTAGATTCCTTAAATGATGTGAACGTCAGAACACATATTATCAACCTAACCAAGACTCAACCAACCATATGGACTGATGCAGGACGCCCTGGGGCAAATGTATTTTTATGTCATGTGTGTATTTCATGACGATGTAGGATAGAAGAGGGTCTCCATTTAACCTACATACGAGACAAATACTGTCAAATAAGAATAATAATCATGGAAGCAGTTATAACAACTTGCTGTTTGGTTCAGGTATCATATACCATATTATAATGGAGATCATTTTGACATATTCAATACCAATGATAAAAAAGACGTATATACGTTACGTTCTAAATATTTATTCAGCATCTGTCTTCATTCATTATTGATACTCGCGATAACATTCGAATAGTGGCCTTTATCGCAACCTTTCATTGCGGACGAAGCACTCAGTGCTTGTTAGTACCAACATCGTGCAGAACCTAGCTCCTTATTATGATACTTGATTTTGACATTTTTCGTGCAGTCTAACTTTTCATTGATTCGACGATTGATGAACGACATGGTGATTATAGATGTGGGCGTAGAAGATTACCAGGCAACTGCAAATTGTCCCTTTCCTCTATTAATGTATCAACGCCCACGCTCATGCTTGTTTGAATTATTGCTGGAGACGGTGTTCCTCGCTCAATTTCTGGATATGAATTGACTGTACCACCCACGTGATCAAATGAGACTTTAAAGGTGAATGATAAAAAAGCCACAGCTGTGCCCTCGACTTTGGAAAGGCAACCCCATGAGGCTTGAGAGAGGAAATAGGCTTCCATGAGCAATAACATGCAAGTAGATTATTCAGCCGGGAGACAAGAAGGTAAATCTTTGGATGACCCAACATATGAGTGACGTGAACATTCCAGTAGTAGGTGCCCATTCCAACTAACCTGTAAATGAACTGGATTTCTCGTTAGCAGTAGTGTTCGCAACACTTTCAATATGTGAACATGTGTGTCAAATCCCGTGTGTTAAGTCCCGTGTGCTTGACACCAGATATCTCGTACGATGTCATTGTAATCCGGTGTTCCTAATAAATATATGATACTGCAGTACAATTACCTGTCGGAATATGTACATGCCTATTGCTTTCCTCCCAACATTGTCTGGTATGCCTGATCGGCAAACGTATTTGCAAGTAACTTCAGTATTTATTTATGTGATAAATTGTCTAAATGTCACCAGTCTGTTTACCAGTCACACACGAGCACGCGGGCGCCTATCGTCCAATGTAAGACGTCACCGTCACGTCAAAAAAATCTGACAACAAGGAAGACCGACTTGGCAACAAGGGTTTATACTACCCGATACTACACAATTATAACGGCTACTACAGCTGTCCATCGAAAGACGGTGATGACTGTCATGCTGATAGGAAGTTAGGTGCAAGCTCGCTAGTAAGCTACTGCAAACTTGTCCACACATATTGCATACAGGACCGGTCGAAGAGTGAGCTAGTCTCCTTTCGTGCGCTCGGAGGTTGTCTTCCAGTCGCTCGTCCTCGATGCTGCTGTTGGACTCTCTCATTGACTGACTGACCTATACACGATAGTAACGAATACATGGATGGAGACGCACGCAAGGAATACTCCCACTTGTAGGTCTTATACGAATACTCAATGTATGAAATGCACCACATCCCCAGATTATTGAATGCATCCGACACATACAACAATTGTGACCGTACTACGTCACGGAAATGGCACACGGATACAGAGAATTGACCACTGGAATTAGCTAGTTGTAATTCACTAACCATATGGCGGTATTTTCAACGACGAACCTAGCGGCTTGCAAATATTACGGTACTTTTATGGCTGTTGGCTGCATTGCCGGATTGATATTCCGGTGAAATCCGGCGAAGTCACTCAAAAAATTATTTTTCGTCGGAAAAAACTGTCATACAAAAAACTTAGCACACAACAATTGATCCTAACAACATCTTCCTAATGACAATATGAACATAGAAACTACAATGAACATTGAAGCAATGTAATCAAATATTCGATAATAACCATTCATTCCATATGTAGTAAAATCCCACTACAGATTACAGATTACACACTACAGATTACACATGATGATACGAATCTGCGATATCTACTTATTACTAAGACATTTTATCTGAATTGTTTTTTGTGTGGATCATTCGGGTCAATTCCACGGTGTCGCCTTGCAAATACTACCTAATTATCATGAACAAGGTTGTACACAAAGGTCTAGTCTTACCATACAACATCCTAATAACAAATGTCGAATGAAAGCAATAACACCAGAAGGTATCTGTCATTTCATTAATCATCCCACTACTAATAGTCCATGCAAAAACATCATTAACCGCCTCACTACAGGTTCTTGAGAAAGATACTTTGTTGATTGGGTGAGGGCGTTCACCATATTCTTCGGTAGATACTGTCGAATCAGTAGAAAAATGACTATGAACAACATTTATCATCAGTATCATCTGTAGGCCTCCATGCAACATTTGTTTTCCTCTTCAATAAACACCATCTTGACAATATCGCAAGCACGAAGACGGGAGAGTGTACTCTGGCGGGAACATGTAGCAAACATTTCAATGAATAACATTACTAATTTAATTAGGTGAACTTGATGTTTAACATGGATACATAGTATCATCTCGAACCGATGTCAACATCCCTAAAGTCCAATGGGTGACTTCAACATATACCTAGTCTAGGAGCCTTTTCATCAGTCAATCCAATCATATCGGTAAAACATGTCAACAGTATATCGAGTCCCCAAAACTTGCGACCGAGGACACACGTGTTGAGGTTCGTATTGAATTTATAGGAACGCTTCACCTATTCCGTAAGTGATGAAGTATATGAGAAAGAGTGGCAATGCTGACATACACAGAAGGCGTTGGGTGGATTGTGCGAGGAATCACCGTTTTCATATTATACTCGTCTTATTCTCGCATGCATGTCGGATTTTATTCTCTTTGAACTCATCCAAATCAGTTAACAACACACTCATGTGAATGGAGGACGTAGGTAAGAGGAATGCATACCATAGACTGATTTACACTAGTTGAAAGCGCACAATGAGTTGTCCATTTCAAAATAATATGCTAGACGTAATTACCACGATGTTGCTGATGGTGATTTTCACGGTACTCTTGATGCTAATAATAGTTCTCTGCTGCTGTTAATGCGGTTGTGGCTAATGTTGATGTTAGTACTGGTGGTGTTAATACTATCAGTAAAGTAATAATGCTAATAATGGTATGGCTACTAATGATGTGATGATGTCAATGCTATTTATGCTGAAGCTTTTGCTTATAGTACTGCTGTTGATCATGCTGATACTGATCTTAATACAATAACGTCAGTTAATACAATGACCATGACGCTGCTGTTTCTCATTCTGCTGCAGTTACGCCTAAGACATGAACATGTCGTGAAACTCATATTCAGTTAGTTTAACTCCAATGTCATTACCCATCTGGTCAAGACAGTATCCAAGCACCAATGTTTCAGTACAATAGGCTATGAGAAGACACAAGCGAATCATCGCCCTCTATTCGTGAATAGTGTTACTGGGCAGGAATGTCAAATTTCCGCCCGCGGGATCAGTTACTCGCCCACTCGAAACCACCCATCACTCTCATGGGAGCATAAAGAGGAAGAGAGGCTGTGAGTTGTTTAAGTTGACAACCCGTCTTCGTAGATCAAGGAGCATGAACTGACGGGGTTTCACAAGCTTTGATTAATGGCCGTCCTGGAGAATGTTCATTAGTCAAGTGGATAATAATTATCACCAATTGCATTGAATTCGTTTGGGCGATTACACGTTAACACATTCACCACTAACTTTGCCTCAATAATCTCAGAGGTCAACACAAATATTATACAATATGACGTAGTAACTAGCACGTCAAATATTAGTGTATTTAGTACCATCAATTTGGGTGATACCTCCGATTTTATACTTCAAATGAATTTTCTGTAATGTGTTGATGGATGTATCTCTCAGCGCCCTACGATGTTTATAATTATACCATATAGTAACGTTGTTGTTAGATGGTACGTCCGACATAAAGATATTGTCTGTGTACAATAGTCTTAAACTTAATGAGAACATGACTGGTATTATTCACCTCTCTAGTAAGTTCAGCCAGACAGATCCTATCATTTCCATACAGTTCGGTGACACGGTTGTCAACGTGATTGATTCTTCGAGGGACCTAGGTGTCACGCTTGGCAACCGTCTTACCATGTCCGCTCATGTTGATTAATGATGTTTGTAAATCGGCTTCGTTTGCTATTCGGAAAATTGGGGCCATTATATATGTTATCAACAAGAACTCTACTGAGAAATTGATCCATGCTCATGTCATCTCTCACATTGATTTTTGAAAGGATGCTCTCCTTTATGGCCTTCAGGAAAGAGAACTTAGTAAAATACTGAGGATACAAAACTCTGCTGCGCGCCTTGTTAGCCTCACTCGCAAACATGAGCATATCACGCTGATTCTACATCAATTATACTGGCTTCCTGTTAAGGATCGTGTCAGCTATAAGGTACTACTGTTGGTTTTCTTGTGTCTTCGTAACGCCGGGCCTTCATATCTTGAAGAGTTACTTGTAAATTACTGTCCTACTAGGAGCCTTCGTTTAAACTTTTAAATCCCCTCTTGTCAAGCCCTTGGTTCATACCAATTTCTACGGCGCTAGGTCCTTTCAGTATGGCGCTGCTGAATTGTGGAACTGTCTCCCAGTCACTGTTAAGAATTTGAGAACCGCTGAGCAGTTCGAAAGAGCTTTGAAGACTCACTTCATCAATGCTGATTTCTCCCTTCTTTTTCGTTCTCAATTCTCTCTCCTCTTTGGCGCATAAAGACTCATTTTCTTGAGT
>JAUOBX010012016.1:0-14351 GCA_032360705.1 Eupentacta quinquesemita
GGTATGCGGTCAATGGACGATGTATTTTCAAGATCTCGAAATATGTTGGCGCTCTCCATTGAAATTGCACCTAGATGTCCCAGTAGGTTCTTCCCGATAAGCTATCGCCATTGTGAAGCATTATATATATAGTCTTTCTTAGGGAGAGAATAGTTCACATGATCTGTAATGTCCCAGTAGGTCCTTTCCCATAAGCTATTGCTATTGACTTTCTTAGGGAGAGAGTTAGGGAATGGTTCAGTATAGCCAACGACAGAAATCCTTCCCAAACAGCTCACTTCGCGACAATAGTTTTTGCACCGAGGATCGGTTGAACTCGAATAAGGCTGTCGCTATTGCCCCTGAACCTGATAGAGGATATCATGTCGGTGATTTACCTGCTGTAGTAGTGGTACCATCTAAAATGCAGAGTGAAGAAAATGGGTAAACTGGTGATCTATCTTCCTTAAGGACGGTTACAAAGGCTACCAACATTCGTAGGAGAGCAGGATTAAGGTTTTAATTGCCCTTTTTTCTCACTCTTTTGAACACGTGAGAAGTGAGAATCCGAACACCTACCGCAAGCATACTTGATAGTCCATCTCACACATTCACGAATTGTACCAGTTTAGTTAAATACACAAAAAAAATCTTATTGACATGAACAGACGCTACATACGGCAGGACCTTTTTTTTTTACGTAACGTGTGTTGACGCTCTTTATTGAAATGTATGACCGTTAAGTATCGAAAGGTATTAGATATAGTAGGGTAGGATATCCCAAACCAACTGTGTTGTTGAGTTACCTGCTGTTGTAGTTGTTCCCTCTGAAATTGCAAAGTGAGAAAAACGTGATTTTTTTGTTGAAGAACAGTCACGAAGGCTACTAACATTGGTAATATGATGAGATTAAGTTTGTAATCGTCAATCTGTGAACTCTTTGGAAACACATGAACACACTGACACCTTCAATGAACGAAGGCAATTTAACCAATCGTGTTATTATATTGATTCGATTTGATTTGATTGCTACATGGTCGGGAAGCCACTGAGGGCTCATCGAGGTACCGGCACCGGCAACAACTCCACCTGATTCGCACCGGCTCAGTAGGTATATTCTGGTTGGCTAAATGCCATTGTCGAACCATCCGATTGATTTCGAGACACTATATTATTCAGGCAGTTGCAATGGTCTAGCTGATTCTCATTGTACTTCACAATTGACTACTGCTATTTTAAAGCATCGGATATAAATATCCTTGAAATGAAAATTTATATCTGGGTTAGTAGTGCCAGCCATACCATTTTTTTCTAGAAACAGTTTGCATTGGCTCTAATTAGTCATTGCATGGAGACATGATTGAACTCCCCCCCCCCCCCAACCTGTGAGACAAACCACCTGGAGTATTAGAAGGGATTTCCAGGTATAGTATAATAACATCAACTGTGTTTGTGAGTTACTAGTTGTGTTAGTGGCTTCCCCTAGAATTGCAAACTGAGAAGGAGGTGAGCTCGTAGGTTATATTCCACTGAAGCACGATTACAGAGGCTATGAACATTAGTAATTAGGCAATGATGAATGTTGCATTTGTCAGTTGGTAAATGTGTAACTCCTCAACGACAAACAACTACATCGGGACGGGGAAGAACAGCTGTGGTAGTGAGTTACCTGCTGTAGTAGTGGTTGCCGCTAGAATCACAAAGTGAAAAATAGGTGAACTCGTAAGATTTATTTTCCCGAAACTCGGTTACAAACGCTACCAACTTTGGCAATAGGAATGTAGTAATGACCCTATTGTCCATTTGTGATCCCGTAGGTTCTGCTAACACATGCGATCACCAGCAATTACAACAAAACTGGTATTACAACTTATGGTAATAATAAACCGAATGTATGGGACTATTAATTGAAATGGCACCGGTGATGAATTGATTGGTTCAGAGGCGAGTATGAGCGCTGTTGCAATGATTCATCTGATTCGCACCCGCACAGTCGGTATTCTCCGATTGGTTAACTGCTATTGTAAAACCATAAATAATGTTCAGGCAGTCGCAGTGAGTGGTCCATCTGATTCTCACTGCATATGTCGGTATTTACCGAGTGATTACCGGTGTTGCCAGCCACGATATTTTTTTCTCGATAAAGTTTGAATTGACCCTAATAGTCATTGCAATGAGGCCTGGTTGAACTCGGATGGTGATGATGCTATCTGCCCTGAATATGATAAACCATGTATAGTATATTTAGAAGGTATGACAAATATTAGAGTGGAATACCATACAATCAACGGTGCCTGTGAGTTACCTGTTGTTGTAGTGGCTCCACCTAAAATTGCAATGTTGAAAAGAGGTGAACTCGTAAGACCTTTTTTCTGAAACTCGGTTACATAAGATACCAATAGTGGTAATAGGAAAGTAGAAAGGTTCCTATAGTCCATTTGTGATTCCGTATGTTCTGCTAACACATGTAGTCAATAGCATGCAATATTTGATGTAATCTTACCACGACAATAGTATTAAGGAGGTATAAAAACATCAGGAGAGTATATTATAAATCCAACTGTGTTGGTAAGTTACCTGCTGTAGTAGTGGTTTCCCCTGAGAAGTTTGAAGTGAAGAAAGAGGTGAGATCATAGGACTTATCTTTCTGAGGCACGGTTACAAAAGCTACCAACATTGGTAATAGGAGATAGTAAGGTTCGTATTGTCTACTTATGTTTCCTTAAGTTCTTTTTAACACAGGCAATTGCTAGGGAAGAATACTATTAAGATCAACTGTGTTAGTGAGTTAGCCTACCTGTTGTATTAGTGACTCCCCCTGAAATGGCGAAGTGAAAAAGAGGTGAGCTCGTAAGACTTATGAAAGAAAGAAGCGAGGTCGTAGGACTCACAGGAGGGTAGTAATGTTCTTATTGTCAATTTTTTTTACACAGGCAATTACTAGCAATTACAACAAGCCAGGCATTACAAATAATGCTAATAATAAAGTAAAATATCAAGTATTGCACTGGTGATGAATTGATTGAATTGATTTTGAATCAGTATGCATGCGGTTGCAATGACCCACTTGATTCGTACTGGCTCAGCAGGTATTCTCCAATTAACTAACTGCTACTATTAAACAATCAGACTGATTTCATGACAAATTGTTATTCAGGTAGTTGCAATGGTACAGATGATTCCCATTTTTATTTTCTCTGTAGGTACTCTCCGATTAACTACTGCTATTGTAAAGCATATAATACCATTTTCTCAGAATGATAATGAGATTTGTGGTCGTCTCGAGACATGGTCTTATTTTTCTGAAACACGGTTACAAAAGCCACAAATATTGGTGATATGAAGATAGTAAGGTTCTCATTGTCCATTTTGTGATTCCAAAGGTTCTGTTAACAGATGCAATCACTGGCAATTCCAGCACGCCGGGCATCACAACTTACGGTTATAATAGACCAACAGTATGGGACTCTTCATCAAAATTGCACTGGTGATGAATTGCTTGATTCTACGACAAATTAGTATGAATGCTAATCCACAAAATGCGCACCCTCTCAGTAAGTACTTTCCAACTGCTCAACTGCTATTGTGAAACCATCCAATTAATTCAAAGACAAACTAATATTCCGGCAGTTGCATTGACCAGCTTATACTCACTGCTATTGTAAAGCATCAGATAAACAATTATTTGGATAAAAATTAATATTTGGGTTAATATATCCAGCTACGAAAAATCCGTTCGAGACAGTTTGCATTGGTCCTACAACTGAACGCATACTATGAAAGCAATTGATCCCACAACTCCAATAGTAATTGGATTGATGCATGGTTGAACTCGAGTGATATATTGCTATCTTTCAAGAACTTAATGGACCACGTGTAGTATTATAAGGTATGACAACTATTAGAGTAGAATATCATAAAAATAACTGTGTTTGTGAGTTACCGGTTGTATTAGTGGCTCCCAATAGAATTGCGAAGCGAAAAAGAGGTGGGCGCGTAAAACTTATCACTCTGAAACAGGACTACCGAGGCTACCAACGATAGTAATAGGAAAGTAGAAAGGTTCTTATCGGTCATTTGTGATCCGATGAGTTTCATATAACACAGTCAATCACTAGTAATAGCAGCGGGGCGATATCACGAATGACAGTAATATTAAACTAAAGCATGGGAATCTTCATTGTCATTGCAACGGTGATGAAGTGATTTTTTTCCAAGACAAAGTAATATCCATGCTGTTGCAATAATCCACCGGATTCGAACCCGTCCAGTAGGTAATTTCCCATTGGTTGAATGCTATTGTGAAACCATCTGATTAATTTGAGGACAACCTAATAAGCAGACAGTTGCCGTATTTGGGTTAGTATGGCTAGCCACAAAAAAAAGCTGAGCTCAGCGACCCACGTAAAGTATCAGAAGGTATTAGAAATATCAGGGTAGTATATTAGAAGAACAACTGTGGTAGTGAGTTACCTGCTGTAGTTGGTGAGTTACCTGCTGTAGTGGTGATTCCCCATATAATTTCAAGGTAAAGAAAGAGGCGAGGTTGTAGAACTCATAGGAGGGTAGTAATGTTCTTATTGCCCATTTTGTTATTTCGTAAGTTCTTAACACAGGCAATTACTAGCAATTACAACAAGCCAGGCATTACAAATAACGCTAATATTAAAGTAAAATATCAAGTATTGCACTGGTGATGAATTTATTTGATTTATTTCGAATCAGTATGCATGCGGTTGCAATGACCCACTTGATTCGTACTGGCTCAACAGTTATTCTCCAATTAACTAACTGCTACTATTAAACAATCATACTGATTTCATGATAAATTGTTATTCAGGTATAGTTGCAATGGTACAGATGATTCCCACTGTCTCTGTATGTACTCTCCGATTAACTACTGCTATTGTAAAGCATATGATATAATTTCCTTAGAATGATAATGAGATTTGTGGTCGTCTCGAGACATTTGCATTGACCCTGATAGCCATTGCACCGAGGCATGATGACATTACTATCAACCATGAAATTAACGGACCACAACAAGTATCGGAAGGTATGACAAATATTGGTGGTAGGATATTATTAAATCAACGGTATTAATGAGTTACCTGTTGTATTAGTGACTCCCCCTGGAATTGCAAAATGGAGAAAGAGGTTAGCTCGTAGGACTTATCTGGAGCACGGTTACAAAGGCAACGAACATTGGTAATAGGCAATGTACAAAGTTGTAGTTTTCATTTTGTGATGTCCTAACTTCTTTACAACACATGCAAAAAACAATATAACAGCAAGACGGGCATTACAACCAATTACAGAATATAAAACCGATTATTCGCATTGGCCCCAGTAATCATTGTACCGAGGCATGGTTGAACTCGAATGATGATATCGCTATCTCTGCTGGACCTAAAAGACCACGTAATGGGTATCAGGATTGTATATTATGAAAACCAACTAGGTTGGTGAGTTACCTGCTGTAGTAGTGGTTGCCGCTAAAATGGCGAAGGAAAAAAGAAGTGATGTCATAAAAGCTTCCAACATTGTTTATCAGAGGGTAGTAAGGTTGCTATAGATTATTTATGAGTATGTGGGTTACCGACAATGCTAATATAAAGGAATTGACCCTTTCCCCCACGATGATCAACTGGATACATGAACAACGTCAATTAGTCCTAATCACTTAATCAGGAAGCACATATGTCGATTGAACACTATATATAATTGGAAAGGTTAGAATATAGGGATTTCGATAATACGAGTTCCGAACTAATGTATTTTATTAGTCCTACTTAATCATGCAAATATACAAATTTCCTACCCCATAATGTGTGTGTGAATCTTCCCCTTCCCCTTGTTCGTTTGATTTATTCTTCATTTCATGTATTTCAATATCAAATCATCTTCAAAACGAGCCAAGTACAACATTTTTTGGAGCTCATTTCGACTTAGTTACGATGATTATAATCCCTCAGGGGATCAGTCATGCACAACATTTGGTAACATGCACTAACATACTGTACACGTTAGGCTATCCTAAGCTGTATAGGCCTAGCCTAGGCCTGTACTCGACAGACCACGTTGGTATGACATATATAAGGGAAGAATGTCATATTATTGGTTGCCAGTGGTATCTCCCTGAGATTGCACAGTGTAAAAAGAAGTGAGCTCGTAGAACCTAGTTTTCTGAAGCACGGTTAGATAGGCTATAAACACTTGTAATAGGCAATGATCGATGTTGCATTTGTCAATTTGTATTTTCTAACTTCTCTACACCACATGCGAGAACTTACAACTACAGCGAGATGGGGCATTACAACTGAATTCGTACTATAAAACCAATGCTCCCACGGCCCCAATAGTCAATGCATCGATACATGGACTCACATGATGATATTGCTATCTATCCTGAACTTAACGGACCATGTATGGTATTAGGAGAAATGACGAATATTAGGGTAGAATATTATAGAATTAACTGTGTTGGTGAGATACCTGTTGTATTAGTGGCTCCCCCTAGAATTTCAAAGTAAGAATGAGGTGAGCTCGTAAGACCTATTTTTCTGGAACACGGTTACAAAAACTAGAAGTATGGGACTCTTCTTTGACAATGATGAACTGGATAATTTCAAAACAAATTAATATGCATGCTGTTGCAATAAAACACTCGCCCAGTAGGTATTTTCCTATTTGTCAAATGCTATATTGCTATTGTAAAGCCATCCGATTGATGTTAGGGAAAAATAATGATCAGGCGATTGCAGTGATCTTATCAACTACTGCTACTGTGAAGCATCGAATACTTATCGGACTTATTTTTCTGGAGCACGGTTACGGAGGCTAAGGACCTTGGTAATAGTCAATGGTCGATGTTACATCTGTCAATTTGTAACTTCTTTGCGAGACGAGGCATTACAACTGAATACATACTATAAAATCAATTGTTCCCACGGCTCCATTAGTCATTGCACCGAGGCTTGGTTGAACTCGAATTATGATATGTCTATCTAATCTGAACTTAACGACCCACGTAAAGTATTTAAAGGTATTACAAATATTATGGTAGTATATTGGAAGAACAACTGTGTTAGTGAGTTAACTGCTGTAGTAGTGGTTGCCGCTAACATTGAAGAGTTGAAAATAAGAGGTGAGCTCGTAAGACTTATTTTTCTGAGATACGGTTACAAAAGCTACCAACATTGGTAATATGAAAAGAGTAAGGTTGCTATTGTCCATTTCTGATTCCGTGGGTTCTGTTGACACATGCAATCACCAGCAATTACAGCGAGATTGGCGGCACAACTTATGGTAATAATAGAGCAGATGTATGGGACTCTCCATTGAAATTGTACCGGTGATGAATTGATCGATTCCATTCGGTATTTTCCGATTGGTTAACTACGAATATGAAACCATCCGATTGATTTGAGAACAAAATAATATTCAGTGAATTGCAGTGGTCCAGCAGATTTACACTGTCTCTGATGCTTTCTGTTAACTACCGCTATTGTGAAGCATCGGATATAATTCTTCTGAGAGATGAGAATTGATATTTGCTTTAGAGTAGGCAGCCACAAAAAGCCTTTCGAGAATTTTAATTGACCCTAATGGTCATTGCCCTATGGCCTGATTGAACTCGAATGATGATAATGATATCTGCCCTGAACTTGGCAGACCGCGTAAAGTATCAGGAGGTATGACAGATATTATGATGGAATTTCATAAGATCAACTGTGTCGGTTAGTTAGTAGCTCCACCTGGAGACGCACCGTAGTAAGGTTGTTATCGTCTATTCGTGATTCAGTCACTAGCAATCACAGCAAGGCGGGTATTACAACTGATGGTAATATCATCTAAACCAGAGATATGAAACTCTCCATTAAAATTTAGCAAGGACACAACGATGTGTATTGATTCCTCGCCGTATTTGTTATATGATAACAACTCTGACCTGATCGCACGGCCAGAGCAAATTCTTTTTCTCAGTTCAGGGAGAGGGGGCTGCGGGATAGACGTTCCCTTGAACAAACTTTAGCCAAACTGGCCCATGACAGAAGGGTTTATATGATCCTAACTGACATCACTGTCTGTCTGTCTGTCTGTCTGTCTGTCTGTCTGTCTGTCTGTCTGTCTGTCTGTTTGTATGTCTGTGTATCTGTCTGTCAGTCTGTCTGTCTGTATGCCTGTCTGCCTGTATGTCTGTATGTGTACTTCCACATATCTTGAGCCGTAAAAGCCTCAATGCTCAAAATTTATGTGGAGGTATGTTGCTGGGAATTGCCAATGTGCACCACTTTTTATCGCAATTGATCAAACGAATGTTATAATGATCAATTTTCGAAAACACCTGAAAACACTGACACCTACGGCGAACAAGGGCAATACATATATTTCATTATAACAACCTATCACACATACACACGGACTGTAACAATTGAGGGAAGCACAAACATTAAGCAATTGACAACGAAACATCAATAAAGAATGAGCTGACGCTTCACTACGGCAACATCTCATGTCGTTAAGGGAATATGTATATGTTAGGACCTAGAATGCAGTGGCAATGAATGTAATAATTTCCAATTAAGTTGAGTTACCTGTTGTATTAGTAGCTCCCACGACAATTGCAAAGTGAAAAAAGAGGTGAGCTTGCAGGAATGATTATCCTGAAGCATCGTTATGGAGGCTACCAACAATAGTTATAGGATGGGATTAAGGTGCAATTGTCAATTTGTGATTTTTTAACCCTTTTCAAATGCATCGAAACACTAACAACTCCCCCAGCGTGGATATTACAAATTACTCTATCACCAGTTCAACCAATCATCCTCATTTACGGATTGTAACAATTTGGAGAAACATACGAATACATGCGTATCGACAATGCAGCTTCAATAGAGGATGAACATTCGCTATATTCTGGCCGTTAATGAACGGTATAGCCGGACATCTCCCACCCGGACAATATTTACCCGGCAATTATAACCCAAATTTGACCCTGACTTTAGACCCAAACCCTAAGTGTGACCCTAAAAACAGTTTTGTTGGGTGGGAATTGTCCGGGTGGGAATTGTCCAGGTGCCAATTGCCCGGTCACGTAATGAACGATGTATTATTACTGCAGTTTTTTCGTCAATTTGCGATTCCCCAACTACTTTACAACACGCGCCAAAACTTTCAACCACAGCGAGGTGGGGCTTTGCAACTGAAGGAACACTATAAAACCAATTGTTCACATAATCCCCAGTATAGCCATTGCACTGACGCATGGTTGGACATGAATGATACTATCGTTATCCACGCTAAACTTAACAGTCCACGTGAAGTATTATAATTTATTAGCAATATCAAGATAGTCAGATATGGAACCAGCTTTGTTAGTGAGTTACCTGCTGTAGTGGTGGTTCCCCCTAAAATTGAAAAGTGAAAAAGAGGTGAGGTGATAGGACTCTTTCTCGAAGCACGGATATAATGGCGACCAAACTGCCAACAATGGGAATGGGGAGGTAGTAAGGGGAATATTGTACATTTGTGAATATGTAGGTTACCGACATTGTTGTTTAAATGGATTCAAAGTGTCATACTTTTGATTTCGTAGGTTCTTTACAACACAAGCAATCACCGGCAACTACGACTATACGGCATCACACATATTGGCAGTAAAATTTACCCCAAAGTCTGGAACTCCCCATCGAGATTGCACCGATGAATAATTGATTCAATTTGGGACAAGAAGGCTGCATGCGATTGCAATGGTTCACCCGAATCGCAGCGGCCCAGTATGTATTTTTCTGATCGAAACAAAATAGTATTCAGGCTGTTGCAGTGGTTCAGCTAATTCGCACTGTCTCTGTAGGTACTCCGATTAAATACGGCTTTAGTGAAGCATCGACTATAATTTATCTCAGAATGAGGATTGATATTTGGGTTAGCATAGCCAGCCACAAAAACTCACCACAAAAACAGTTTGAGAAGGTGATAACAATATAAAAATAGTTTAATATGAATAAAACTGTGTTGGTGAATTACCTGCTGGAGTAGTGGTTTCGGCTACGATTTCAAATTTGAAAATGAGGTGAGGTTATGGAACTCATTTTTCTGAGGCACGGTTACAAAAGCTACCAATGTTAGTAATAGGAGGGTGGTATAAATTCTTATTGTCTATTTTTTATTCCGTGCGCTTCTTAGCACAGGCAATTACTAGCAACTAAATCAATCGAGCATTAAAAATAGTAGTAATGTTAAATCAGAATTATCCAACTCTTCATTGAAATTCCACTAGTGATGAATAAATTGATTTTATGTCAAATTAGTTCATATGCATGCGGTTGCAATGGTCCACTGGATTTGTATCGGCTCAGCAAGTATTTCCCGATTGGCTAACTGCTATTGCAATATAATAATATCCAGGCGGTTCCATTGGTCAAGCAGAATCTCACTGTCTCTGTAAATTATATTCAGGCAGCTGCAATGGTCCAGCAGATTTGCAACTGTCTTTGTAGGTACTTTCCAATTAACTACGGCTATTGTGACGCATCGGATATATTTTGTTTCAGATAGAGGATTGATAATTGAGCTAGTAAACCCAGCTACAGAAAAATCCTCTCGAGACAGTTCGCGTTGGCCCCAATAGTCAATGCGTTGAGTAATGGTTGAACTCGAATGATGATATTGCTATCTACCTGAACTTGACAAAACACGTACAAAACACATTTGTCAATTTTGACTTTTCTAACTCCCTCAGACATGCAGAAAACTTACAACTACAGTGTGACGGGGCATTACAACTGAATGCATACTACGTAAGCAGTCGATTCCACGGCTCCAGTGGTCAGTTCATCGGTGCATGGTTAAGCTCGAGCGATGATATCGATATCTACCCTGTACTTAACTGACCACTTATATTTCTGGAAGGCATTACAGTTTTAGGGTAGAATATAATAAAGAATGACAGTTACCTGTTGAATTAGTGGCACCCCCTAGAACTGCAAAGTGAGAAATAGGTGAGCTCGTAAGACTTATTAATCTGAAACATGGTTACAAAGCCACCCACATTGGTAATAGGACAGTAATATGGTTCCCATCGTCCATTTGTGATTCGGTAAGTTCTTTATTAGATTGATAATGATAATAATAGTAGTATTTATTAGGTGCCCTTTCAGAGAGATACAAAGCGCTTATAACACAGTCGATCACTATCAATTACAGCAGGGAGGGTATCGCAAATAATAGTCATATTCAACCAGAAGTATGGGACTCTTCAATGACATCGCACCGGTGATGAATTGATTGATTTCACAACAAATTAGTATGCATGCTGTTGTAATAATCTACCTTATTCGCACCCGCCCAGTAGGCATTTCCTATTGGTTAAATGCTATTGTAAAACCATCCGATTGATTTGAGGACAAAATGATATGCAGGCAGTTGCAGTATTTGGGTTAGTATAGCTAACCACAAACATCCTTTCGAGGCAGTTCGCATCTGCCCCAATAGTCATTGCGCCGAGGCCTGGTTGAACTCGAATGATCATATCGCTATCCAGCTGAACTTGACGGACCACGTAAAGTATGGAAGGTATGACAAATATGAGGGTAGAATATCAACTGTGTTGGTGAATTACCTGTTGCATTAGTGACTCCGCCTAAAATTGCAAAGTGGAAGAAGAGGTGAGCTCGTAGGACTTATTTTTCTGGAACACGGTTACAATGTTAATAGGGAGGGAGTTCATATTGTCCATTTGTGATTCCGTAAGTTCTGTTAACACAGGCAGTTACTAGCAATTACATGGAGGCGGGCATTATAACAGCGGATGGTAATATTTAACCAGAAATTGCGCTGAAATTGCGCTGAATTGCGCAGAAATTGCGCTGAAATTGCGCTATTGATGATTTGACTAATTTTAAGACAAATTATTACGCATGCCGTTGCCATAATCCACCACAAATGATGTAGAATTGAACGAGAACACAACGATGTGTAGTGATTCCTTACCGTAGTTGTTATACAATAAGAACTCTGACTTTATCGCACGGCCATGACAAATTGGTTCTTTCAGCTTGGGGAGAGTGGGCTGCGCATTGGAACGTTCCCTTGAACAAACTTTAGCCAACCTGACCCATGAAAGAATGGCTTGTATGTCCCATGATCCCAACTAACATCACTCTCCATCTGTCTGTTTTATGTATGTGTACTTCCATATATCCAGAGCCGTGTGAGCCCCAATGCTCACATTTGGTGTGGAGGTACGTGGTTGGGAATTGTCGATGTACACCACTTTCTGTCGCAATTGTCGAACTATTTTGCATACATATAGTCCATATTTCAGGACAATTGTGGGCAAGATATTTCTTGATAGATGAATGATGTGATGATATAGTTCAGGATATATGATAACTACGAAGTGTACATGGACTGATTAGATTTGGGCGTAATGTTTGCTGATTAGGATAGGCTAAGTAGTCAAACTTATGCGAGTTTTGACAATGTCGGATTTGAACGCTCTGTTTAATTTTCCGATAGAGTCGAGGTCACTGTAGGTCCTTTAATGTAATCTAATTTCCATAATTTATGCGATTTCCTAAGTAACGAGGATATTACCCGGAACTTGGTATATCTGGTCTACTTCTAGTCCCGGTGATTTTCACAGTAGAATCAAGGTCATTGATGGTTATTTATTCTGACCAATTGGTCTAATCAATGCCAATTTATGAAAGTTCTCTGTTTCAATGTAGTCCAGTGTGCCTAATTTATGCGATTTCGAAAATACCAATGAATTTCCATGGAACCTAGTAAATCTGTTCTTTTGGGTTTTTCGGATTTTCACGATACTTGACGAATATGGTTTTCTTTCAGTTGTGATTAATTCAGTACAGTCGAGGTCACCGATGGTAACTCGATATCTGCAAAATGCTTATCAAGTAGTTTAATTAGCATAATGCCGAACATAGGTAAACTTCGAAATCTTGTTTTTTATGAAGCTTGGGGATGGGGTCCACTTTCAGTCTCGATGAATTCAGCAGTAGATTCGAGGTAACAAAATGACATTTGTGTCTGGAATGTTATTCGAGTTTTATAGTTACATAACATAGGTATGCTGAAACTGTTAGTCATACCAATGTCATCAGGGGTCAATAGTTTAAGCTCCAATTACCAAATTGTATTCCTCTCATATACTGGATAAGTGGAGAAGTTCGAATAATTATTTCTAAATTTCTGTGTGACGAAAAAAAACACGGTTTCCGCAACCAGACAATTTTTGGCGGTCGCTTTCTTTCCACTAATTACCGCCAGTCCTATTTGAAGGTCAATTATAGTAGCATGTTCGGATTCCAGTGTCGTGGTTAATAAATAACAACGTATGTCCAGCCCATGGCCTGCTAATAAATGCTAATGGTACCTATACTGACGAACCACTCATAGAACAGTCAACCCAGTAGCACCCGGGAATCTGAATCAACAGGAAGTAGGCCTATATATAGACATGGCCTTCTTGTTGTGCCATTGTGTCAGTAATGATTCACTCAAGAGAAGATTACTGTATATCATGCTTGTATTGGGTGATATGGCTGATTCAAAAGCATGTCGATCCGTTGGTGCAGCAGCATGCAATAGCATATATGTTCGTATAAATATACTCCCAACTAGAAACAAACATGAGAACCACGGGACATTCATGAATATGTAATATATGAATATGTATGCGGGGGAATTAGCTATATAATTCGCTCAGATCAAATTCTAGGAAATGGGACGGGAATGAACATATAGGGGCCTGGATATGTCCCATGTTACGATCAATATTAGCGATAGGCATGCTTGTGATACAGCTATGAATTGCAAACCATCCATGTGAGATTTGTGTCCTGTCCCAACGAGCCTCCCGGGTCACATATTGGAGATGTAAAATGCTATCAATGAGTAGATTAGGGTTGGAGGATCATATCACCGGATAATTTTTACACAGATGAACACATCTTTTTATTGACCTAACATGCTTTGTGAACAAGATGTTAATGTTGATAATAAATAATCCTGTAATATTCCAGTTCCCGCACTGCTCTGAACTTCCACATTCAGATCGACAACTTGAGGTAACAGGAACATCGTAGACGGGTCGTGCAATCGACTATATGGTTTGCCTCAACAAAAGGAATATGGTTGTCACAAAAATAACTCCGAAAGGTCATAGGTCAAATAGGGTCAAGAGGTCAAATTGGGTCAACAAAAGCAGTTTGAAGAGACGAACAAAACTGCCCATTAGGCATGTTTCATTGACAAGATATATGAGGATCTTCGAACTGTGACCTTGAATGACCTTGACCTGACAACCAGAAACAATATGGCTCGCCACTATGATTGTTGACTACAAT
>JAUOBX010012127.1:0-14350 GCA_032360705.1 Eupentacta quinquesemita
TTTGGACTGATGTATTCATTTCGGTCTAAGCTACAAGATGAGCCCATGTTTACCCGAGCCTGCAGAATACCTTTAACAACTTCAACTTCACAACTTCTCCTTTACAACTTTTTCTTCACAACTTCAACTTCAACTTCAATTTCACAACTTCTTCCTCACAACACTGTTATTTTCCATTATTGCACAGTTCGAAACCTCTCTATCTATTTTGACATTGCAATGAACATGGATGAACAAGCTAGTTATTGTGTGACCTTGCAGACAGTCACACGGCAACAAGTCACCTCGTACAACAAGTCACCTCGTACAAGTCACCTCACAGGATTCCCAGGCCATATGGTTCCAATTAGTTACTTACCCAGTTGAACCCGAGAGAACTACATGCATTGGATATACATGTACTGTACGAGTGCAGTATTGGTACTGCACTCGCACAGTACATCCATCGGATATAAAAGTACTGTAAGAGTACAGTATATCGGCATTGCACTGGAATAATGGTTGTTGCGTTTCCACTCTAAAATTTACGGACGATCTATTAGCGATGTCGTTAAATTGGACAACGGCTATTAATTTGCTCGAGGACACTGTAACTCCGATATTTAGGGATCACGTTCGACCCTCTGATAACTCACTCATATTTCTTGTGTACTCTAACATTGTACCTACGGTCAAGTAATGGCTGCTCGTTTCACTAAGACAATCAAGTTTTACATGTATGATAAGGTCGTGTTACCATAAGGCCCTTGATGTAGAGGCACTATTTCCCTATATAGGCCTATACGAGATACACTGTCAAAAAGAATAGGATTGGCAAATATTGGAATGTTGGGTGAGTATTTAGCACCTCTACAACCTCCAGTAAATCAATAAGCAAACCCCTTGCTACACTTGTGGCTCTTTATTGGGATGCCGGTTTGTTAAGTTCAACAGGTACTGTCCAGGTTGTTGGATACTTTGTCCATTTTTTGTAACATCGTGCCAATGAAGAAAAGCACAGCAAATTATCGTTGAAGTTCATTAGTTTAGCCTACTCAAACATCATTCGGGCATATGTTGCAAAACTTGTCACTGTTTGATTATTTTTCAGAATACGATTGAATTGGCAGAATTCAATTCCATGCACATTGTTAAAAATGTGGCCAAGCCATTCACGTTTTGTGGTGGTCCGCTAGAGATATATGTATCTCGCACGATAGATTATTAGATCTATAGTTTCAAGCCTATATAAACATGTTCTTTTCCTTTCCAGTGTTATATAGGAGAATTGGAAATAATATGCTGGTATATAATCTCTGCATGTACGTCCAATTCACCAGCCAAGTATAAACGAACTATGCGGAGATGAATACTTTTTTTTAGGAGTCCACTAGGTGAAAAAATCGGCCATATGAAAAGGAAAATTCAGGCAATGAACAGGCAACAATTTGTTGGGCGAGGGAATCATTGTAATGACCGATACATGGAAATTGGCGCATGTGTGACTATACAGTTATTGTGTTGTATTGTCTGCCTTCTATCAATTGAAACGACCCGGGCATCGAGATGTAAATATGCATCAATTGGGCCCAAATTTTGTTATATTGTCCCTGCCCAGTCTGCACACCTCCTCGCAAATGAATTACCCAGGACGTAAGTGGCCACATAGTCCCAACAATATTACAACCCAGAGATCATTTAAATTTCTATCGTCTACGTTAATTGAATACCTACGTTGGCCGAGTTCTATCAATTCTAGTAATGATTACTCGTAATTCTGTAAGTGGTATTTAGAGTAGTGTAGGCCCTACTATCAATCTATTGATTAATAATCACCTTTTTCTGCAAGTGATTCTTAAAGCAATGTACTTGTTCTATTGGTAATCGATCATCAGAAAGAAATAAGAAAACGGTTCGTGGTCTTTGTAATGACAACTTTGCAATGCAGTCAGCGTCATCACAATATCTTCTGACTTATATATTGCTCTGTTTGAATGCTGACAGAGCCAGTTTGCTATCAGGAAAGTGATATATGACGTTAAAAATCCAAGTCCCGGCACAGCCATTGCACCGGCCAGCCCTTGGCAGATTTTCCAAGAATGAAAAATCTGAAATGTCGTCATTATGTGGGTAGAATGAAAATGATATGAGGCATAAGGAAATGTAACAGTTCAATTTTGGTAGTGCCTCAAAAATTAGCTTGGACTATGGAGATTCACTGGATGCTGATTTAGGGTTAACTTTATTTACCGGTATATGTGGATACCAATTGTACTGTTCTTCTTTTGTTATCCCCCTATGTATTGTATTGTTCTGTATAGTTCTATTTGATATAATTATACTTGTTATCATCATGATTGTTATCAGTACTATTGTTTTTTAAATATTATTATCATTATCAGTGATTCCGCTCATAATACCATAGTTAAAATGGGTGGAAGGCAGCAGATGGATTCCATAATAACCGACCCAACACCGGTATATCTTTTACAATTTGGGCGCTTTTAGGTCAGCTGTATCCAGTGGCGTGATTGGTGTTTGGCAACGGGGTGAACAGCTATATGATAATATAATAATAATAATAACCCAAATAATGAATAACGTTTAAGGCCCGGTCACACTACAACGATATCGTATAGTGCAACGATCCGATTTTTTTGTTGGCTTACGAATGCCAGTCTCTTCTCATTATGGCGGATATACCCAGCGTCAATGATTAAGGACTTCATTCGCTATGTGTGTAACCAATTTGATGTGAAACCGCCTATTCTCAACTCAAGATATTCACCCAGCTTCTTTTTATCGGAGAGCTCTCCGATTTATCGTCCGATTTGTATCGTTTTTTTTTATATGACGTCACATTAAAATGGAGCTGGCCAAGGGCCTTCAGGCTAAGGAAAGGTATTTAGGTGCTGTATCAGCCTGTATGAACCTCATTACCTCATTCCTTGGTAGCCAGTCTAAAATCAAGAAATCGTGTGGCAATCCGATAAAAAAATCGTTAAGATGTGACCGGGGCTTTACGCTGCATTACGTCATAGAAATAACACTGTCGTTCTGCTAAGGGCATCCTAAGTACGTCGGATGGCATTTGATCAGCATTTTCTATCATCTCGTATACCCTATTCAAGTCCTGTGCAAACTATTGAGCATAGGCAACGTTCATCGCTTTTCTACCACGATACCTACCTATACTATACAATCACACAGAGAAGAGATAGACACTGCGAGATTACCAATATCGTACAAAGAACATGCAAATGTTACCTCTATTTTTCATATCCCGCAATTTATGGGACCGATTTTAATTAGGCAAATTGAACGTGAGTTTGTGCCCGTGAGATTGACTGAGTCGACCATTACCGCGTACCGGGTGACCGCGTTTTTCGCGTTCGACAGATTAATTTACGTCGACATCCCAATTGCCATGTAGGCCCATGTTATGGAGTTACATGATCATCATCTTATCTAGAAATGTGACATTGTCGTGTGACGGTATGGCTCCTGGTAAAATGATGGATTATGAGTGGAGAATTAGAACAATTGCACATATACGCTGATGCAGCCACGGATTTATGATAACACACATTAGCATGAACGCTTTTTGAGATGAAAAATGTCTGGTCTCATGGCAAACTTCAATTGGTGTGTCAGGTAATGTTTACACTTGGTGGTGTCACAGATCCGTCCTGCAATGGTTCTGCCGTGATGAATTGCCTCAATTAATTTCGTTGTTTCTACTAGATTCTTGGGTTATAGAATTTGAGTGCAATGTTTGAAAGAGTTCTAACTAAACGAGACGAATTAAAATAAGTTCAACTATCGCAGGCGGTTAACATGCATAATATGGTTTACATAACACCAACACCAAAGAATGGAGATGAAGAAATAATTGCCAATAATTATTCTGCCCTGCTCGACTAAAACAGCTAAAATGCTGTATTCTCCCGAGATAACCAATCAAATTGTTCACTTAGTAAATTAGGTCACCAGTCGATACTTGATTTCATTTTGTCGCTATTAGGCGTATACAAAACTCTAGGACGTTTCACGATCGATCCAGGTCACGCCATCTTACGCTCCTCAGTGAACCCTGCAACTGTTCGGGTCCTGGTTTCGTTGTGTTCACCTTCCTAATCCTACCAAATATGTAATTGTGAAGAGCACCGAAGCGTTCACTCCTCATATTAACATGGACAGTCTCCGGAAGCCATGTTTCTCTCATTGTAATGGTACGGACCTCTGTGCTCTAACTACACAATTTAGGGTAAAGGGCAACTGCAGGGCTCTCATTGTAATGGTACGGACATCTATGCTCTAACTACACAATTTAGGTTAAAGGGCAACTGCAGGGCTAGCTATAACGTGAGTAGTATTGTAGACGATAGATAACTACATTTATTGGTCTATATCCTATCCCCATACGATGTTCCTATGCGGAGTCTTCTGCCTCTATATTTTGGTTCATTATTCCAGGAAATTGAGGGAGGTAGTAGTTCGCAGTAGTTTCGCAGATACTTGTGACATAACACCTGCACAACGTAGAGGACTTCTTACGTATTCCATAGTTTCTGTTGTAGTACATTACACCAAATTGTCCTCTCACAGAAGAGACTTCGAGCACCGACCGATCAACAGCATCAATCATCTCTCCCCAACTAATTCTTTCCCGTAGTGAAATTGATGTGTAAATTTCCAAAGAAAACAAAGAATATTTGTAGAAATCCTACTTGGTGTGTGGGTTGGCCATTTGAAGAACTTGATCCCTATTGTTTTGATGTCAGGTCCAAGGTCATCTGGGGTCAACAGAGGTCAACATCTGAAAACCTTGTGAACACTATGACTAGTGAACGAAAAGGTGCAGAAACTTCACACTTGTTATGTATGTTGGCCATATGGCGTACATGATCCCTATTGTTTTTTAGTCTGGTCCAAGGTCATCTGGGGTCAACAGAGGTCAAAGTATGAAAACCTTGTAAACACCATAACTAGTGAACGAAAAAGTGGCGATGCTTCATACTTGTTATGAAGGTTGGCCATATGGAGTACATAGTCCCCATTGTTTTGGGGTTCAACAAATAAATAAATAGATATAGTTGCTGATAGAGCCCCTTATCACAAAAGTATCAAGGCGCTTCACAGAGACACGAAAACATGTAAAATACTAACAACAAACCTTAAAAAGCATATCATACTTCAGAACAACGCTTCCCAAAAATACCTACAAAATGGTAGTGAACTCTGAGAAACGCAGTAGTATAAATATAGCCCAATAAGAACAGTGAGAAACACAGTATATACAGGAACAAATAGCATATAAACGGTCAACGGTCATCTGCGGTCAACAGAGGTCAAAGTCTGACAGCCTTGTAAACACGATGATCATTCAACGAAAAGGTGCAGTGTCTTCATACCTGGTATGTAGGTTGGCCATATATATACTTCTTATCGTTTATTAGTCAGATCCAAGATTATGGTTTTTGGGGTGTAGCCGCCGCCGCCGCCGTCTCCGCCGCCGCCGGAATAAATAAGCGTTAGCGCAATAACTCTCTAAAGCTTTATTCGATCGATCCGAAACTTAGTATATATGTCCGCCCTAGTGAAATATTGGATGGGTTCGAAAGTGGGCGTTGCAACACGACTGATGCCCTCTATTTTGCGGGTCTTATGCGAAAATATCAAGTTTGTCCGATACACACGAAACTTGATGGGTGCGGACTACATTTGGTGCCGAAAAACATGCTTGCCATTTCAAGGTCACCAAAGGTCAAACTTGCCTAATTTATACGATTCTTCGAATTTTGTCGGATTCGAACGAAACATGGTGGATGTGAACTACAGTTGGTACAGAAAACATGATGGCAATTTCAAGGTCATCCGAGGTCACATTTGCGTGATTTATGCGATTTTCCTAACTTTGTCGGATTGGAATGGAACTTGGTGAATGTGGTCTACAGTTGCTACTGAAAAACACGAAGGTAATTTCAAGGTCATTGGAGGTCAAACTGACGTGGGTCATGTGATTTCTCTAATCATCTGAGGTCAAGATCCATATTCAATGCGGGGATATACATGTGGGCGGTTTACCTGCCTGCACACGTCTAGTTGTTATTGTGTTGGAATTGTGTTGTGGCACTAAGGCTAGGAATCGCTACGCATCGTTGCGTTCATGTTAAAGAAAGGAAGTCAGAAACTTGGCTCTTAGTACGTCTGTGAGTCGGGACATTGTGAGGTAATAGAAATGCCCGAGTGGCCAGGCAGACTCAAGAGCTGGGGTTTAGCCAGAACCTCAGTTATTGCATCCAGCTAGTAGACCACAGGATGCCGGACTATTCGCAAGAAAACGAGACACATTTGCGAATAGACTAAATTTCATGCCCTGTTCGGGTCGGGTTCTACGGAACCGTGTGGATGGTCTACTTTTTTTTTTCACAAACGAAAAAGGATGTTTAATGTGCCTGATGTCAATGATTCGCATTATTTATGCATATTGCAAAGTTTGCCGAAGGTGCGGGAAGATCAGAAGGCGTGGGTGAATCTAGCCCTACCAATATAAAAATGACTTCCGTCGGCTGCAATAATGAAACAGTGGGCCCACGAGTATGGCAATTTGTTGAGATGGTTTATTACAACTGGAATCCATTCAACATAAATTATATAGATTTTTATACATAATAAATATACTTCCCCAAGATTGCAGACACGTTTTATCTATTACCTCATCAATTATTGTGTACCCGACATTTATATAGTTCCCTCTAGTTTAGTTAGTTTGTCAAATATTGATAAACCTAAATTAACATCCCGCGAAAACTAAGAGTACCCCCTCAGATGTTTATATAATTAAACTGCATGAGATTCAAGAGAACGTGGCTCGAGGTATCCACCGAATTTATATAAACATCATGAGATATCACTCCAAATATTGATAAAAATAAAACGTAAGATATAGTATCTTATGGAAATCTGGAAGTGGTGGGAAGCACATTGGCACTTCGCTTCACGTGCGACAGTGCGCGTGCCCTAAGGCTATCAATTGAACTATGGAAGCCAACTCGGGAAGCTCCGAACCAGAGAACAATTATGCGTTCCACAGTGGGACCCTCAGACTGGAGATACGACTTATATAAACACCCTCATAATTTTTGGATATATACATATAATACACGAATCAATATTTACATATCAATTATGATGGACTATTCATCAACTACATAAAGTTTTCATATGTCATTCGTACTGCAGCAATACCGGTACCTGATATTAACTACTAAGATGTCTGTACTCTGTAGTAATGTTAGTGCTACCAGTCAAGACATACAAGACTTGTTTATTCTATCAAATTATTATGGCGTCCGCAGGATGAAGTTGATGAAGATTTCACCAGGACATTAAATAAAACGAAGGGATTACGTGCTCTTCCCCTATTCCAAATTGTAGAACAACATAATTTGTCAAGATAACTGTTCTATTTCACGCGGGCCTAGGCTGTTTGAATACCTGCACGGCGAACCAAATGCCCAATAATGAGATGAACATTGGCGATGAACCAGGTTTCTTCACCAATGAACTTGTCATATGCGTTTCATTTCTATATGTGTAGAGGCGCTTATTCGCATAATATTAGTTAACAACTATTCCTTCACAATCACTAGTATCATAAATCAGTTTACATAGATATTAACGCTGATATATTGGCTTACAGGTGTTCGTGTAATTGCTCAGATGTTTATATGCATGGAAACCTTGGAGAATAACACCTCATCATTTGTAATTATGTACATATATTACACAGAGCAATATTTACACACAACTTATGATAAAATATTAGACGACTGAATGAAGTATTGAGAAGTGATAAATACAATCGAATGTGTGACATAATCGTCATCTGTAATGCATTTCGTATCAAGGGTATAAATGGACTCGGAGTCATAATAACTCCTAGATTACTTATTGCGAAACCTTAACCGATAACAGTGTATTTAAAAGATACGTGTAACATTCAATACATAGGTTCGGTCGAGTCATATTCCATACTTACGAGTGGAGTCACGCAATGTGATTTATGAATACAAAATGAAGGGGAAAATGGAATGATGTGGAGAGAGGAAAAAAATGATGGGAATGAAACTTATATGGAGAAAATAGGCTGACTATATTAGGTTATGTAACGTATCGCCTCAAAGTTGATTTTTTTTTTTTACTGATAGTACCTAGGAAGCGCATTGGGTTACTGGGACCATACACCACGAAGTATCTCGTCTGAACCATGGTTTATCTTCCCGCCAACGTTATGTTACATATATTTTCAAAAAAGGAAGGAGAGCAAATATCGTGTCACTATCCTAACTTACCTTAACACACAAGAAATGAAAATGCGAACATTTATATATGCATGTGGTGACGTAGCAAGCGCATCCATGCAGTGAGGAATGAATTCCTACATTCCTATCACATGTTATTCATCTAACGATACATTCCTACGTTGGATATGGGGTCTCAACAAATTGTTCCTGCCGATTTCTTCCGACGAATTTATCACTCTTCTCCCGACGAATGACCACCCTCCATCCCCTTCTCCGTCAGCATTTTCTCGTAGACGTCTTTGCCGTCTGTCCTTGATGCGATCCTATCGTCATTATTGTTCGGGTTAACATAAACGTTCCTGTTAGTTTTCACTATCTCCTGTAGACGGATAGCTTCCTCCTGGTCGTGGACGACGTCGCAAGAGCGCACAGAACCGTTAGATTTCTCAGGCGTGTGTCTCGAATTATTCGAGGTCCCTCTGAATCCGCCTCGTCCCTTGCGGCGGCCATTGGCGGTGCCAGAAAATTTCTCTGCACGGAAAGTAACAGGATGATTTACAGGTTTTATGAAGAAAGATAATTCAAATTACAACGATTTGGAGAAATCCAATTGAGACAGTGAGTGGCTCATGACCGCCCAGCGCTGGATCAATGCTTGTCACGATGGATTATTAACCATTGCATGGCAGCATACGTCAGCCAAATCACGGTGCATGGGGCCTCGCTACTCTATTCGGCGAACACTCTCATGTGATATATTGCAGCAGCTGAAGGGTATCAAAAATCACTGGAAATGCTGAACAAGACTTCCAAGATGATGATTAGTTTTGTTAGTGAATATATACGAATGTATCGACATATAGCGCATGTCAGATCACGTGAACATACTAGCCCTCTTTTTAATAACCTTAAGCTACTTAAATTAGAATACATTTTTCGATTGGATGTCGCCACTTTCGCTCATAAGATATGGCACGGACTTGCACCTGCTGCATTCAATAATTACTTTACTAGAAATGCCGATGTGCACCAGTTTAATACTAGGCAAGTCGACAATGTTCACTTCCTTACAATTAATACGTCTGTAGGAATGTTAAGCTCTAGAAGCCGTGCTGCCAAAGTATGGAATTCACTTACAGTGACACATCAAAATGAACTAACCAGCAGATCATTTAGGAATAGTCTGATAAGTGAAGCCCTGGAAACATACTGAAAAGCATAAATATTTCTGATACGACTTCTGTTCCATTTTAGAAATTACTACGATAGGAATTTGTTTGTACAATAGATTATCTAATATTCACACTATGTGTGTAATATTTCCTTTTTCCTAGTTTGCTACTTTCTTTTCTTCCTCTTACTGGGAGTCTCCTGCTTTGTTAAGCTATTATAAGCTCTTTGGGAGACTTCCTTCACATTGTATGTATGCTTGTGAAAAACAAATAATTATACCAAATATACCAAATAATCTTATATAAATATAATCTTATAGTATCATATTGATTATCCAATTCAATTCATTTTTTGTATAATACGGTATATATTAATTGCGGTAATGGAACAATTGTTGAGATCGACGGAGTAACATATCGATGGAGTTACAACCATGCCGCAATAAACCGATGTACATATGCTACATTAACAATGTTTTATAGCGCTTCCCCTAAGGCTGTATTCGACTAACTGTGCATATCAGTATTGACTAGTGAGTGCTACATGTTCGTCTCAAATTATTTAGTTAGATTTCAATAATGAAGGCAGGCAAACTAAATGTGCATTCACGGAGCGCTTGTTCATCTCGCGAATAGGTTCCCGTATTTTTTACACTCGAGCTTCCGCTTTCCATTCTCACTGTCCCCGCAAACGCAAACGCGTTCGTGCTTGTTAGACACGTACGAGATTCCTGTTCTCGCGTTCGTGAACAATCGAGTACAGGGTATCGAATACAGCCTGAGAGGCTCAAATCGCTTCACACTAGCAACAAAAACAATATTTACAAATCTAGGACAATTTGACAGACAAGCAGTCAAGAAGACGGTTGTAGGCGTTAGCAGCGAAGACTGTCAATGAGCGGTACCCGTAGCCACAGATGAGCTGCTCGTTAACGGATCTCCGCCCAGTCTTCGGTGTCTAAGACTGATAAGTAAATCAACTATTGCAGAGTAATAACATTTATGCCTAAAATGACCCCATGACAAGTCCATTATAATAGCTTTCATAGTTTTGTAACAAGTATCCATAGAACTGTAGAAGGAGTTTCTGTGCACTGTCATCAACTAGGCCTGCTGCGTCGATGCCACATACGGATGGTCAACTCTAATTGTAAACTGTTGAATGTGCTTATGATACCATGGCTGATCCATTACCATTACTAGCTTCCCTCTCTTCAGTAACCAGTAAGAATTGCTGTGTACTGTCAGTAACTAACCCTATATATCACATACGATTATCAAATATGATCAAATATAATTGTGAACTATGAAACTATGATACTATGGCTGGTCTATATTAGCTTCTGTTTTCAGTTTCCATGGGGTCTCTGTGTACTGTCAGTGGGAGGTGCTTCATAACTTCTGTCTTTATTGATAAGAAGAGGTTTAGGTGTACCGTCCGTAGCCTGAGTACTATGCCTATGTCACGTATAGATTATCAACTATTGTATCCGAACACATGTCCTTACGACTCCATGTCGAGTCCATTAGCTTCCCTTCTTCAGCCTAATAACTGCGTTTATGCCACATATAGATTATAAACTATTGTTTAAACTATTGTATACGAACAAATGTATTTTTCATTCCATGGCTAGTCCTTATATATTTGTATGAATTTTTACGTCGTCAGTGACCAGTAGTATAGTGTTTTTGTATACCGGTCAGTAACTACTCAAGAATAATAAACTAATCCAATGTGTTTATGATTTCGAGGCGAGACCATTAGCCTCCCATCTTCAGTAACCAGTGAGCCTAGGAGTTTATGCGTACCACAAGTGAGTATACACACGAACAAGAGCGGCGATTGCCTACTAACTAGTATACCTATGTTTCCATGTCTAGCCCATACGTATATAGTTTCCCTTTCCCCGTAACCAGTAGTAGTTTCTCCGAGCTATCTGTAAGCACTGTGTCTATACCCAAGACTACACCTTCCACATCCTTTGTGATCAGCAGGTGATTACCATCTGGGTTGTACTGGGTCAGAATGGATCTCCCCTGAACTGAGCTCATACTCTCCCAAATGATATATATAAAGCCATTGCAGTCTGTGCATACCCTACATGGCACCCAGTCCTCACCTCTGGGGTCTGGTTTAGGGAGCTCACAGACCATCTCAGCTTTGAGTCCCTCTCTAGTTACTATGCAAGCTTTCTTACCCACACAGTCACAAACTATGATATTGTCATCATGTATCACCATGTCTTCTATTGAATCGATACCCTGTGGTAGCTGGAGTGTATGACGGTAATTCAGCATGTCATCTAGGACAAATACATCTCCACTGTTAGTACCAATGTACACATTCTTGTTGATCTGGTCAGTAGTAACACTGAAGACTAGTTTCTTGTCATCCCAGTCACCGACAATGTCACTCATGTGTTTCCTGGTGTGTGACCGGGTTTGAGTGTTGTAGATGCCAATGTTGCCATCTGCACATGCTGTCACTACCTTGAACAGACTAAGAGGGGAGCATGTAGGGAAGAATATACCATCTTCTCTCTTTCTCTGCTGGATCTGATCAGTGCTGATGAGTTTACCCTCCCTGTCAATGACAGTGATATGTGTGTGTTCATTATCCACATCCCCCGTAATAACAATACTCCCACTATCAGTTGGTCTCATATGCACAACATTCCACCCTTTGGCTTTTCCGCCTCCGATATCAACCACTGATTCAGGCTCTCCGGTAATCCTGACGATGCCACCTACAGTGGTGATCAAATCACCAGCTTCAACTCTCCCAAGAGGCTCCAACTCTAGGAAATCTTTCTTTGACTCCCCAATAAGAGAGTCACTGGCCTTTCTGATGTCGGGGAGACACTGTGCTTCAGTCCAGTTATTCTTTGACGCTAGGATACTGGATGTGGTCGATCTGAAGTTATCATAGCGCATCTTCCTGTTTGCTGCCTCGCTGGATATCTTCTCCAGCTCCTCGCCGTGGTGAATCCCTTGTTGATCGACGGAGCTGTGAAGTTTCTTGTATGCTCTGTCCACCATTGCAGTTCCCTTGTTGATCCCTCTACCCCTCTTGTCGTGAAGGGCTTCTTGCCGCTTTCGTAGATCCTGGTTCTCGGCTCTCCTCTCTCCTACAAACTTGTCGAATTTATCGTTGATTTTCTTTACTGCCTCCTCTATCTCCTCCTTTCTTTCTTCCTCCAATTCCGCCACTTCCTCCTTCTCTCGGTCATCGATCTCTTTCTTGTTTATCTTGAGCATCTCATCGTTATTCTCCAGTCGCAGTCCAATTTTATCTGATAGTTCGGTGTGCTGCGATTTCAGCATCTTCTTCTTAGCACTGATGTCTTTACTCAGCTTTTCCTTCACTTTATCTACTCTGTTTGGCAGCTTGTTTATGTTATTCCTGTATTCCTCTAATGTCTCCAGCGTCTTCTCAGCCCGTAACCGTTCTTCTCTTGCCAAGTGTCTAACGTCATGGATGTCGTGGCCCTTGTGGTCTCCAAACTGGGCGCATACCATGCAGACCGGGATATTCTGGCACGTCCCACAACAGACCTCGGCAGGTTTGTCCACGTGGATCTGGCATCTGGGTGTCTCCGTGAGTGAGGCTAACTTTTCCATGGTTAGTTTCTGCTCTCTGATTTCCTTGAGTGAGAGAATGCTCCCCTTATGCTCCTTCATCATCTTCTTTATGAGATGGTCGGCTGAACACTGCTCGCAGAGGAAGCCCTTGCACCTGAAGCAGTACGATGTGATCTTCGATTCCTTTGAGCATCCACCACATTCTGCTGTCAGATCCTCTGTCTTGGCTTTCTGCTGTAGCTGGATGTACTCCAACATGCTCTTCATGTGGAAATCAGTAGGAAAACCATCCACGCCATCTGGGGTTATGTTACAGAGCTTGTTGCAAAGAGGACACTCAAACTCACCTTCCTTGTGTTTCTCGATGATTCTCCCAAGACATTCCTTACAGAATCTGTGGAGACAGGGTAGCAGCTTCGGTTCTTTGAAATTCTCTAGACAAAATGAGCACTCAAAGAACTTGTCCTCCACACCCTTCAGAACAGCTGTTGCAGCCATGGTGCCTGAAACGAAATCCATTTGATCATTATAGTTTGTTTTTATCCAGTGGTCCAACCAATTAGTTCTGAAAAGCTCTTAACACATTGCCTGGGTAGGTAGCATATTTGGCTACTTCGGTTCCTAAGAGCGATTGAACATCCACGTGTCCGCGCCAAGAAGTTATGGTATTCCGCGTTGATTGGCACAGCCGACAACGTGACATCACCAGAAGTACCCTAACTGATCCCCGAGAGACATGGTCACAATATGCGGTAGCGTGAGCATTCTCGAAGCAGTGTGTGAACTGAGAAAACGGGATTTTTCTTGAAACATTGACCCATGAGCAGCGATGATACATAATGACCATTTCCTGTTGTAGGTCGACTGATATAGGCCTATCGCACTTTCCCTAATTCATGAAACTCATGTACCATGATAGACAACATGTATTTATTTTCGAGACCACCTTCTTGGTTTGGTTCATTGTTAAGAATATAACGGATGCTTGTGAGTGTACTAGTTCAAAAGTCCCATGGGAGTACTGGAGCTTTACTCAACCGTTATTCCACGAGGCGCAGCTGTGTTAAATAGAATAGGTTTTATCTACCGACAAATAAAATATAATAGACTATTGCACGGAAATATTCATTGAATATTTGACATAACATTAAAAAAAACGACCAGAAGAACAGTCTCGGTTAATTTAGGTTGCGTGGCTGATAGACCTGTATAGATACAGTCAGTAGCGTACTCAGACATTTTCATGGGGAGGGGGGGGGGGTGGTTGACTTAACAAAAATTTGTAAAAAAACCCATTAACCCTCCCCC
>JAUOBX010012238.1:0-20908 GCA_032360705.1 Eupentacta quinquesemita
CTCCTTTATTTCAACGGGGATGTGGAGGGGCGTCTCGAAGCAAAACAGCAATAAAGTAAGAACACAATTTATACTGTCAATATGTCTTATTATTGAAAAACGGACATAACACAGAAAATGGTGAAAAAACGGTTAGAACACGGCAAATCAAAAATAGACAAAACATAATTTTGCATTTAGAAAACGGAAAAATGGTGGCTTTAGTATAGTGTGGTATTTCAGTTATGTTCTAGGACACCCGGATAGACCAGAATCAGGTACTGTGCCTAGGCTAAGTTTCTTCAGGAGGACAGGCCGTCGCCCAAGCAGCAAGCCATACCTCTCTTCCCATCATCACCTGTGTCCAGCGGAGAGACAATGTCAATGCAGCGGGGATGTGTCAAAGCGCAATGGATTCCTCACAAGACCCACGGCCCAGAGCAGTCGAGGTAAAATACCTTGCTCAAGGATACAACGGAGGAACATGTTCAAGCAATAGCATCGAACCCGCAATCATACGATTATAGGTGTAACGCTCTACCGATCAAGCTACTCCTCCCTGTTTTCTATCGGTTGGTTAGAAAGACACAGATTGAGCTTTCATATTTCATTTCCATTATTTCGGTCTAAGGTCATCCTCTACAGAGTTTAGGAGCACATCACCTAACATTACTCCATATCCACCGACAACTTGTTATCAAAAAATTCCCTTTGCATCTATCTTTTTCAGCAATATCTATGGTTTCCACACGGCTATTAGAGAGGAGTGAACTGATATTTTATCAAAGCTGTGAGCTGGAAGACATTTTCCATATGTCCTAATCTTCATAGGCTCACAGCAGTGAGTGTGGATGTCACCACTACAATCCAATACTGATAAATTAGTTCATTGTTATTCAAGAATACTAATAATAATGTAGGTGCTGGCTGGAAATAGATTAATGAGTCATTAGTTTATCAGGTTACTGGATTGGGGGACGTGCCACCAACAGTCAAATTCTGGGAAGAAATAAGAACACGAGGACGTAACTGTTCCATTTAACAAAGTAATTATGAGTGTATTGTGAATCATCTGTAGGTAATTGAGTTCGTCATGGTTCCATGTTTACCATTGCACAACAGCAATTGATAATACCTTACACTAGAGCCTGATCAGGTAATCATTCGAATGAAGAATCAATAAACCCTGGCTGGCTGCTCGCACATGGCAAACTAGACATTTGTGTCCCCCAGGTGACTTCCTGTAAGTGCTGTCACATACAAAACATGGAACACAACATTTATTTCAGGCAGGAAATGAGCAAGATGGAGTGTGATTTGCCCTCTGAAAATTGAAAATTGCCCCGTCGCAAATATCACAGGGCGAAAAAAGACGGATCTAGGAAGAAAACTGCCCCATCCCTCCTAAGGCGGCAGGGAATTATTATGAGGAATTTCCTTTCTGTGCCTAATATCGGCCAAAAATGTATCAAAATATAAGGAAATATAAGGAAATATTATGCTTTCTGATAACTTTCAATCAAACTCTCATCACCTCACAGCCCTGATGGTCAAAGATTGGGTGAAATAAGTCAGTTCACCGTTAACAATACGCATGCTCACAGCGGCTAAACCTAATCAAACGTTTGGGATAAAAAGAAATTTCGCACATTCACTTATCGTTACGGGGTATTTTTGAACTGCCATAACTAGTTGGAAATTATGTAATTTCAACCAATCTTTGAATATGTTATTGTTCTCAAGTGTGGGGGAAAAGGTAGTGAAGTTTTGTGATGAAAGGATTCATAGCTTTCACCAGGGGAGTTTCGAAAAAGTGACCTTCGAGGCTTTGACACAAATCATTAGGGCATACGGCGTGGAATGCAACTGTGATTTCCAACGAGTTTAATATGGCAGTTAGGAATTACCCCACAACGATAAGTCAATGTGGGAAATTTTGTCTGTTCCCGAACGTTTTATCAGGTTTAGCCGCTGTGAGCATGCGCATTGATAACTGTGAACTGGCTTATTAAGATGAACTACCTAGCTCAAGGATAAAAAGTGGACTCAAATCCACAGATTTCATATTACAATTTTGACCTAACTGCCAACACGCTGATAATAAATTATTCTTATTTTGCAGAATTGAAGAAAAGAAGAAGAAAAATCCTGATGATGGTGATAATGAGGCAGATTCTTCATCAGACGACTCCTCATCAACAGCAGACTCATCCCCTGACTCAAGCAGTAACTCATCAGGTGATGACAGCTCGGATGATGGGAGTAGTAGCAGCGATAGCTCATCTGATGAGAGCAGCAGCTCGGATGACAGCTCTGGTAGCGAGAGGGGGAAGAGGAAGAAGAAACGAAAAAAGGTAATTAATAAGCAAGAAAGAAGGTAGGTCCGGTCCCTTGGATCAAATCACATTGGGTGTGAACCATGTTATCATGCTCAGATGATGGGATAATAGTAGCGATAGTAGATGATAGCAGCAGCTCAGATGACAGCTCTGGTAGCGAAAGGGGGAAGAGAAAGAAGAAAAGGAAAAAGGTAATTGAGAGGCAAGTTCAGCTAATAACAACTCAGATACTGGTAGCAGTAGCAATGGTGGTAGCTCATCAGATGATAGCAGTAGCTCAGATGACAGCTCTGGTAGCGAAAGGAGGAAGAGAAAGAAGAAAAGGAAAAATGTAATTGAGAGGCAAGGTCAGCTAATAACAACTCAGATAATGGTAGCAGTAGCAATGGTGGTAGCTTGTCGGATGAGAGCAGCAGCTCAGATGACAGCTCTGGTAGCGAAAGGAGGAAGAGAAAGAAGAAAAGGTAATTGAGAGGCAAGGTCAGCTAATAGCAACTCAGATAATGGTAGCAGTAGCGATGGTGGTAGCTTGTTGGATGAGAGCAGTAGCTAAGTGAGCAGCTCTGGTAGCGAAAGGAGGAAGAGGAAAAAGAAACGGAAAAAGGTAATTAATAAGCAAGAAAGAAGGTAGGTCCCTTGGATCGAATCACATTGTGTGTGAACCTGTTACAGAGGCTTTGAAAACTTCGCCAACGGCTCATGAGATACAGAGATAGGGTGGCTGGCTCATTTCCTTGCCCCCATCTTCCCCAGTAAAGGCACCAGGTTCTCATGAACTGTTGAATTGCCGGGGGCAGGCTTCAGATTAATGTCTCGAACCCACTACCATCAGCATGTGAGGCAAGTGCTGTACCACACCACGACTGCTTCACATTAATAGATACGGTAAAAATACTAATTATGGCTCGATTTCAGTCAGCTAATGTCAGCTTAGATGACTGCTCTGGTAGTGGAAGGGGAGAGAGAAAGAAGAAACAAAAGTAAGTAATCACTAGGAAAGGTGAAAAATCTAAATTCTGGCTCAGATTATGGTATCAGTAGGAGAAGAGGTAGCTCATCCGATTAGCACAGCAGACCAGATGAAAGCTCTGGTAGCGAAAAGAGAAAAGGGAAGAAATTGGGAAAAGGTGACTGATGGGGGAGGTGAAAAAATATAATTATTGCTTGATATTAGTCAACTAGCGACAGCTATGATGATGGAAGTAGTAGCTCATCTGGAGAGAGCGGCAGCTCAGATGACAGCCCTGGTTGTGAAAGGAGAAATAGAAGAAGGTAAATCATTTTGATCCTGGCTCGGCAGCCAATGACAGCTCAGACAATGGTAGTGATGGTAGGCCATTCAGGGCTTGATTTTTACAATCGTCCAAGACGACCATAAATCTGTTTGGACTACCAAAATTGTCAGAAGGGTTGGGTACAATGGGGGTCATCTGATGTCCAATTTGCCTAATTTCTGCGAATTTGTGTAGTTTTATCTCATCGGTGTATACATGTTCTAGCATGAATTTTGCATCCCATCCAGGTCTTCAAGTGGGCCAATAGCCCACTTCAGCATTTCTACTGGGGGAATTGTCTCCGATGGCCACTGATTGTGAAATAGGTGTGAGGAACCGTTTGTCACCCTATTGGTATTTTGTTCTCCTTGCAGATGAAATGAGAGCCATGTGATACCACTGGATGTCAATATGTCCGGCTGGGAAGCTTACATTCCAGGCTAGTGTGAAGTCCCTAATTCGAGGATGAAAAACCGAAGACTCAAAGGATCGTTGAATCTCAGCAATGCCAGATTTGCAACACCTAGCTCATAGTAGGAGGATCATTCAAGTTTGGAGAGCAAGCATTCCACTACAACCTCTAGGGATGGTTCAGGGCTATGGTTCCTCTGAACATTGGTCAGAGAGAAAGCTGACTCTACATTGTAGTAGTGATGTGATCAGTGTTTGTGCTTTCGGAGGAATCGAGTCTCTCCTCGGGAATTCTCAGAGGAAATAAATGAGGGATGTTTCATCAACCTAATGCAAGTTTGGGCTGAAGTATGGATTGCTATTTTATCAAATGGGAGAGAATTGTATCCACTTTCCACCGATAATTAGGAGAGAACTGTACATTTGTACAGTACACTATCAGGTGACTCGTGAGGTGGTTCTCTTCATTACTACACACTGCACCTCCACAGCACTCCATGTGGTCACAATGAAAGAACCATGAATATCAAAATAAATCCTGTAGCTGTTATTGTATGTTGTAACCAGGACACATATTCTTCAATGGCTGAAATTGATCATTAGAAAGAAAGACCAGAGAGGAAATATTATTGACATTCTTCGAAAAAGTTCCGTGCAAATCCGACATTGTTAACAACTTTGCTACAGTACAGGCTTTATTTCCTATCTTATGTCAAGGTTAGGTAATGATCATTCATTCTGTAATAAGACTCGCCACTTCTTTAAATCCCATTCCATTTGTATTGCTCTCATAGTGTATATATCTAAGATGGTAATGAAAGGAGTGTGACCTCTACATGTGTCTCTCAGACTCAGATACTGGGTTTTCTCTCACCAGTCACCATCATGTTAGTGGTTTGCAGTGTTGAGGACTCGAGGCCGGACTGGGGTGGCCTCGGCCTTGGAGGGTGCGGCCTCGGCGCTCCCCGCCGGGTCGAGGCCGGGCAAAATTTCAAATAATTCATTTCAATTATTGCAAAGAAATAAAATGTCATGCCTGGATTGCTTTAATTAATTGCCAATATCAAAGACAACATCGATCGATGCGGCCAAAAGGGCACATTAGCTGTGAAAGTAGGGGGCAGCACATGCAGTTTTGAACGGATGCATAGAGTTAGACAGTAAGTCAGCCATCTGCATATGGAATACCAATATTGCACAGACCTCCACACACATACATACCTGTCATAAATGTGACATGAACACTGAGAACTCTTAGAAAAAATTCATTCACGTTGTTTGTGGATGGCGCTATCTGATCTCTTTTCACATTTCATTTCTCCCAGTCCTCAAATGTGGGATGGTTCTGTTCACAATATTTAGCCTGCTGGATATACACAACATTTCTGCTCTTTGGCAGACACCATGAAAAACAG
The DNA here is from genome assembly GCA_032360705.1 of Eupentacta quinquesemita. Classification (NCBI taxonomy): domain Eukaryota; kingdom Metazoa; phylum Echinodermata; class Holothuroidea; order Dendrochirotida; family Sclerodactylidae; genus Eupentacta; species Eupentacta quinquesemita. The sequence goes on from JAUOBX010012238.1 coordinate 5,419, forward strand.
AAATTGGTAGTTGCAAGTTGATGAAAATATATTCTTGTTTCTAGACGGAGCTCATACTCTACCTAGGCAGGTGCAGGTGAGTGAACTGCCCACCTGTATATTCCCGCTTAAATCATGAAACTTTGACCTCTGATGACCTCGATTTGACATTGGAATTGTATCCATGTTGTCCATGATTAAATAGGCATGTAGTTCACATGGTTATGAAAGTTTGACATCTGGAGACCTAAATTATGATAACTGCCATTGAGGTTTGATATGTTCGCTCACTATTTACCCATGCTTAGGTTTACTTATTGTGCTTCGCAAGCCCACCCTTGGCATGTGGGCAAGGCGGACTGATCCTGAGCTCCAAAAATGATACTATGTTGGGTAGAGTTGAAGTATGCTCTGATATTTTTTCTCTGCTATAAAAAGGCGAGCTGGCCTCGGCCTCGACTACAACACTGGTAGTTTGGAGATGCTTTCCCGCCATTGAACATTCCAGAGTACCTCAGTATTTTACGTGGATGTGTGCATTGAAAAACAGCTGAACAGATTTGCATGAGCTCCAAGCATGCTCTGATACCAAGGACCTGGACTCGGATTAAACCGACTACAGCCCTGCCAATTCTGAGTCCATGGTATTTTGATTTGTACTATTTTCGCCACAGTTTTAATATTTACCACTATATTAGGCTATTCAAAAACACACATAGGCTCTCCCAAGGTGTTGAATGCATAATTACTAGCATCTTATTATTATTGTTCAATATACGCGATTGTCTCCAGAGTCGTAGATTGAGATGGTTTGGACACGTAGAAAGGATGGATGATGCAAACTGGGTTAAGAAGTCTAGGGAGATCACAGTTGTCGGTCAGCGTGGTAGAGGTAGGCCTCGGAAGACCTGGGCTGAAGTGCGTAGTGACCTTGCAGTCAAAGGTGTAGATCATGCCCTTGCTCAGAATAGAGGAGAGTGTGTCGTCAGTGTTCCCACATCTGACCCATGCTAGCATGGATATCTGACATTAATCTGTTTATGATGATGAATCAACACTGAATTCGCTTGCATAAAAACAGTGAGTCCGTCGGGTAGAGTCTGAGTCGTTGAAATAGGAACTCGGACCAGTGTGTACCTCCAGCTATTCTGCCCCACCGTGATAACCTCAAAGTGAATTCAGTATGTCATCGATGTAAATTTCATCAGTGGCAACTTGTAAAGTGTTCTATGAATGCAGAGGATCTTGTAGTATGAGACATAATTTCCTATCATTATGGGAATAGCCTGCTATTTTAATGTAAATTTTGAAGATGTACATTATTTGTATATAGTATTTTCTTGTATCATTTGTTCCAAGGAGTTCACAAGCAATAGAAACATGGAGAAAACATTTGTTTCTGTAGTGTAGTTCTTATGTGTGGTTGAAGAATTGCTAATCAAATTTGCATAAGGGCTCGGGGACTCGGACACTGTGACTTGGCCAGGCCAGGAAGTTAATAAGGACTCCATCTAGGACTCGGATGTCCTAGATGGTTAGTGCATCTGTTACAGTATAATAACCTATTAGCAGGATCAACATGTAGTACCAAATCATTGCCACGATAACTTTGTCTGCCGGGAAGTAGTGACATGGAAAAGACATGCTTGGAAGTTGTGAGTCAACACCCCTGCCACGTTACTTTCCTCACAATGGACGTTGATAGGGGCACATCATCACATGCCTGCTCCCAGACGAACTACCAGGACCAAGTAATGCAGTGTTGTAGTCGAGGCCGGACCTTCCAAGGCCACACCTTCAAGGCCGAGGCCGCACCCTCCGAGGCCAGGTTTACTCATTATATCGAATAAAAAATGTCAGAGCATACAGCTTCTATACTCCATCCAAAATAAAACACAATTGCTTGAGCTTGGGGATAAGACGCCGGCAGTATCCTATATTTTGGTTACACACATTTCACAAAGCATATATTCACGTGTCTGGGATTTTTTTTGGTTGCCCAGACAGCCGCGCGGGTGGGTGTTGCTCTATTTGGCAAGTTTCATGGAAAAATATCAAACCATGGCAGTCATTTCAATAGAGGTCACCAGAGGTCAAAGCATGCGTAATGATCATGCAAGAAAAGTTATTTCATCGGATTTGAATGGAACTTACTGTATGTTGGTTGGAGTAGGTCCTGAATGACTTGATAACGTGGAGGTCATTCCAACGTCAGACGCGTTCCATTAAATTTGCCTTTCTCGAAGTATATTAGAAGAAGCTAGGTAATCAGAGATTGGATTTCCACTAATTGACGCAGGGATGTAGCCTACTGTACACGTGACTGGGCGGTGTTCCAGATTTGAATTGACATTTATTCTAGGCATGACACTCTGCATGTTTTAGTTATTCCTCCGCAATAATTAAGGTAAATGACTTCACAAAATTACCCGGCCTACAACACTGGTAATGCAGTGGCCATATCCTTAAAAAAGCAGTTGGGACTGTCGTTCCCTGCAGTGGCTGGCCAGATCCACTAGCTTTATGCAGCAGACAGTTAGAACTGTCCCTCATAATCATTCGATAGAGGCGAATTGTATATCATTCAACAACATTCATTCTTTCACCACCCAGGCGAGGCTTGCACTACAATGGCCAGTATCAACCCCTATAACACGGACCAACATTTGTAATTGAATCACCTGGGCTGGAGTCCGCTCAATCCGAGTGGTTTCATTGCCAAAGTCCTCGAGTCTCATGAAATGTTACAGGTCAGGCTGGAGTAGCGCCTAACTTGTTCGCTTTCAAGTCAAGTGTCTGACCAAGTCCCTATGCATCATTACCAGTGATGGAGGACTAGAGACTACCACTGATTTTTTGCAAGCGAATGTCTTGGTCATTTCACCCATAACAATGAAGAAGATGCTTGCACCACCTGGTAGCTCTAGGCGTTAGCGCAATAACTCTCTCTAACACTTCTTCCGATGGATTCGAAACTTGGTAGACATGTGGGCATTGCGGCCGCCCTCTATTTTGCAGGTCTGATGCGAAAATACAAAGTTTGTCCAATTTACACTAGGTTGGCGTGTACTACAGTTGGTCCCAAAAAACATGACGTCAGTGTAGAGGTCATCAAAGGTCAAATTCGCCTAATTTATGCGATTTTCCTAACTTTGTCGGATTTAAAAAAATGTAGATGTGAATTAACTACAGTTGATCCTGAGAAACGGGACTGTCATTTCAAGGTCACCGGAGGTCAAATGTCATAATTTATGCAATTTTCCCGAATTTGATCGAAGCTTTAATAGTGGATGTGGACTATAGTTGGTGCTGACAAACATTATTTATTATTAGTTAGTTATTATTAGTTATTTATTATTAGTTATTTCAAGGCACATGGGTTAAATTTAGGTCATAATATGCGATATCCCTAGCTTTGTCAGATTTGAACAAAACTTTGTGGATGTGGATAAAACAATATTTATGTAATTTGAAGGCCATCAGAGGTTAAAACCACATGAATTAAGCATTTTTTTTACAATCATCGGAGGTCAATAGCCATAATTAAAGCAGAGACACACACGTGGGCGGTTTACCCGCCTGCACATGTCGAGTTTCATCTTGTATTGTTATGGGTTAAAAGAATGATTATGCTAGAACAAAAAGTTGTCCTCAAAAAACCTGGACACCCCATCATGATCATTAAATTCAATCTGTGGGAGGACTGCTCTGTACACGACCCTCAAAATTGCTATTTCGGGTGAATTTGTAGGTGGCATCAGTGCCCAAAATACTGAACAACGTTATGTAGCATCAAACTGTAAAGCAGTTTAGAACTAAAGTTTAGTGACTCCATGGGTGCTATATCATTAGTTCAATCCACGATATATTCAAATTACTACTGGTATCCACGGTTAGTTAAATTGAGATCATATAGTGGGCCATTTTGTGAAGATCTGTCAATTGCTTATTCTCCTAGAGTTCCAAATCTAGTGATCCTGAAAGTTGGTCATTATGATCAGGTTCTGAAGCTACATATCGGTGTTCAGCTCCAAGGTCGTCCATACGTGAACATCTGCCAAATGCTTCTCCTGCAAGTTGGAATCTGGTGAGCCATTCTGTGGAAATGTGCCAAATGCTTCTCCATACTATAGGGCGAATCTGATGATCATAAAAGTTCGTATTATTATTGACTACCAACGTTATGGGGGTGTATGATCGTTCTCATACTACCGTGTTCTGGTATTTGATTCTCGCCCAATTTTGAGAGTCATTTGAACAGCCCATATTATAACATTGACATTGGGTGGGGGCGCACTTCGCATATATCCTGAGGGGGGGGGGGTGACTGAAATATTATCCCGTTATTCTCAATGGCGGTATCCCATGTCGTTTTGACACAGATTGTCTGATCCCCGAACCAAGCACATGAGTAGATATCAACAGGCTTATGTTGGAACGTGTTGTCAGAGTTGCATGCGAATCCAACATTAACGCCAAGTTGCTGGAATGAAAGTGACTTGCCCTGGGACATGGATATTCGATAAGTGTGAAATTCATTCTCGAACGTTCAGTCAAAATCTAATTATCATAATGGTTACACTGTTTTAAGCTCGCCCTAGTGATATGGCTGGGTGGGATATTGTGATCATGCAGTGTATCTATCTGACCAAATTGCTATTCCCAATACAACCTTTGATGGATAACTATGAAACATGGGGACAATGATGACTAAGTCATGGGCCATCGGACGTTCAGGATGGGTGCGAGCCCGGGGGCCCATTGTGGAATCCTACCGAATGCTACTTCCCCACAATTTAGCACACGGTGTAGAGGTTCGGTCATAGTGGGTGTTCAGGGATCTTGCCAGGTGAGCATGCAGTGTATCTATCTGTCCACAATTTATTCAAATTGCTACTTGTCTCACCTTTAATTGATAACCATGAAAGGCATGTACTTCATAACTTACATACCGAGGTTTTCAGACTGTACCCAATAACAATCACTCGGTGAATTGCAGTGACCTTCAAACTCATTTAAGATTTTACTGGGGCAGACTTGTGTACAATGTTTTTTTATTTCTAGGTCAAATGAACTTGGAACTGAACTCCATATGACCAACCCACATATCAAGTACGAAGTTTCTGCCCTAGTTATTGTGTTCACAACGTTCCGAGACTTGATCCCTGTTGACCCCAAATGCAGTGTCCTCCCAAGTTGAACCCAGACATGTATACCCGTTCAAATCGGACAAACTTATAATTTGTGTATATTGGACACATGAAACTATTCAAGATTCCACTGCGGCAGAATACACACTCCCGCACCATTGCACAGATTAACTTTGGCAAGGAATCAAAAATGAAAGGGGAGTCTTTTAATAAATTTTCCTCTATTTTTAAAACTATTCATAAAAAGACAAGGACAAATATACATGATTTACAGAGAAATAATGAGAAAATCCAGCCCTGCAGTCACTAAGGCCTATTCACATTCTATCATTCATGCACCACAAAACTTGGTGGAGGTGATAGTAGAACGATCCGTGTACAGACAGAATGTTTGTAATTTTAGATTTGTTGCATCATGCAAGGCTGAAGAAGTACCTAAATGCAGAGCATAGCTCCATTCATGATTGCACAATTTAGTCGAGTACAATTGCTAGTGTCCTTAGAGCATTGTCGATTGCTCAGTTATCCGGTACAATTAGCAGTAGTTGTGTGATTAGTATGCTTGGAGCTTCGTGTTGGTAGCTCGATCAATGCTTGCACTGTAGTCCAGGTACATTGGCCAGTATCCTTTGAGCTTGCATACATGCAAGCGATAGCACAGGCCTCAATGTTAGTAGCTTGGTCAATGATTGCACTAGTCCAGTACAATTGGTAGCATCCTCAGAGCTTGTTTAGTAGTCTTCTCTGAACGATCGCCGGCTTTAGCTGAGGGATGGTACTGATCTTCATGAACTTGCTGCTGGTGAATTTCGTTCTGACAGCCTGAAACGGAGGAAGCAGAACGTTGTATTAGCAGAAATATTTTTTGAGATGACGATGTATTCGTACTACAAATATGAAGTGCAAGTGACTCGTTTCCTTTGGAAGTAATATATTTCAATCAGCCATACCTTCCTGAAAAAGTATGCAGGGCTCTGGTAGGGAAGCCGGCACTCAAATAATAAATTGCGCAATTATGCCCCTTGTAGCATAATGTCATTATCATCACTTTTTCTACAAATGGATGAAAATTTCAGCTGGCACGGAAATCCAGGTTGGCAGTACCCCGGAGTATGTGAATGGTTATTCATATCAGGTTTACAATTTCTGTGACAGTTTGAAAGAGCCAACGATCTATCAAACATCAATATTCCTACTAAATTTAACATAACCATCTAAGATTACACTGGGGGAGACATGTGTACCTGTTCTGTTCAAATCAGATAAATCAGTATATTAGACACAATATATAGAGCAGCACCACTGCACTCGTGACATCATCTATGATTCCACTGGCGGAATGCATCATGCACTACTACTGATAAAGTTATTTCCAATAATCCATGCACATATGCCAGTGTTGAGATTATATAACAGTGACCGACCTGGTATTTTGAGCTTTCTGATGCCAGAATGAGGGCAGCCAGATCTGAGACGATTGGTGCCAGCTGGTCTTTGGAGTATCTGCTGTAGTAGGTCATCTTATCATCCTGAAATGACAGAGAATAAGGAGGTGTTTGTATTATTGTAACATGGATCGGATTCCTTTCGTCTAATATGATGAGCGGGAATGATAGAGTCTAAGCACCCAATAACTACCTGATGTACAAGTCCAAATGAATGTTCGGAGCAAACCTCTGGCCTCACAGTGCAAATCGGCTGATAAAGAATTAGGGTTTGTGGTACGAGATCCTAATCTATTGCATTGGCCTTTAGCTCAAACCAGACCCCAAAAGAATAGGGTTAACACCCTTCACATGCCAACCTAAATATCACATGTAGGGGTCAAGTTTCAGCCAAGCGCCAGCGCTCCTCCACTTGTGCGTCACACTACCAGGTGAGCTATTGTGCCATTGTCACTCTTGTTGAAACAAGGTGCTCAGGAGGTTTTCTAGCATCCAAAGTTCTGTCACAATGAGGGGAAAACCAGGTCACACATGAATCTCTGCATGTGAATCTGGCCGGAATTTCCACTCATTAGATATTGTGTTTACAAGGTTTTCCGAGTATGACCCCAGATGCCATTGGACCGAATCGCAAAACTGCAAAGAATAAGAACAGGTGACCATGTTGAAATCCGAAATAGCCATCCTTTCCAATAATGCAGTTTGACATCTTTACTCTTACCCATTCAATGTTATCCTCGAGCAGTGTCCAGCTTGTGTAGAGAGCTGCGGCGGCGATCTGGGATGGATCGTACGTGACAAACTTGTAGTCTGGCAGGGTGAGCTCCATCAGGTACTTGGCCAGGGTGTGTTGCTGAGCATCAACCTGTCAGCAAATTGGAGAGTGTAAGTGTTGCACATGTCCAAAATTGACATAGCGGGTATAACTGAAGAACTTTTTTTCAGGTCAGGCCCGCTATTATCAGCTTCTAGACGGTGTTACTGATGCTCAACTTATATTCATTAAATATCGAGGAGGCTCAAACTGTTCTGCAATTCCAGAATTTGGGATCCCGAACCTCTTCCAAATTGTGAAAAGTTCCCTCCAATAAAATTCCAGAAAGAGGGTAAGTTCCCTCGAAACTTCAAATCGTAGCGGTAATACTGCAGTGTCTTAACGAAGCGAGGATGAACTACGGTCGTGTGTTTTAGTACCGACTAGGTGTTGATGTATATCACTGCATGATATGTGATTATACCGACTAGGTGTTGATGTATATCACTGCATGATATGTGAATATTTAGCATCAATAACCCTCATCCACAGAGCATGACAAAGTTGGGAAATTAATTCAATTAGGCAGGGTATACACTTTGAAATGGATGTCCCGTAGAGGATCTATAATGATACGTACCCCAGCAGCTTTGGAGTTTCGTCTTAGGAAGTGCAGACAGAGTGGCTTTCCAAGGTTGTAATCCAGAGCCTTCAGCATGAGGCCTTCCGTGTTCCTGATTTGACGCTGTGTGTACGCATCGTCAGTTATGTAGACAAAGTCGTTGATCTCTGGCGGGTACATCTCTTCATACTTTGAGGCAATGAACATGGCTGTAACACCGACCAATTGCAGATTGTTCTTGGAAACTGCATGGAGCTGTGAGAGATTGATGAAAGGGTCAGATTACCGTATTATTAATATGTTCAGTAGTTGAACAGAAAGATGTGCTCCTTTAAGACCAAGAAGGTACAAGTAGAGCCCGGGAGAATCCGTGATCGCTGAACACGACATGCTATTCGCGGAATCTGGCGATATGCGCTTAGTATGCGCGAAAAGTTGACCTGCTTAAAATAACTCGTCAACAATTTAATTACTTAATTTGAAAGTTTATTGCGTACAAGCTTTTGTTAAGCCTGACAAGAGAATGCAGACGGCGTTCACTGCGCTGGTCAATTCAACAGAATTTACGATCGATCAACCTCATGGTCCATCGCACGCAATGAGTAACCTCCCGAAACTGTACACACAATACAGCTGTGAGTTGCCTAACGATCAGTTTATTCCCGCCGTAAGCAGATACCATCGTAGGTAATTTGGCTACGGTAGTCCATCAGAACAAAGATGTCAATATCGATGTTTTTCCCTGGAGCTGCTATTGTGAAAGTTTATTCAAAGCCTCAAGTTGCTATTGTTGTAAATTTGATCAGATAATCTCGACTGCCCGATGTACGTGGGACAAAGCAGTTGGTGTGAAGCGAACACTGAATCGATTGATGGCATGCTGTGTGTGTGGGCTACACTAGTGCATGCAGCGAGTACTGGTCCTTCATATATAGCTAGACCACTATATCCATGCACCGTGTAGGTATATTACAGCAAACCTCTCAGTACACGTACTGCGTGGGTCAATACCCGGTACAGAATATGGTTCGTGGTTCACGTAAAAAAGGTTGACAGGCGAGACAAAAGTGACCAGCAACTAAGGGTAATTTCCAGATAAAAGTACTAAGAAAATACATGGTCACCATATAGGGATCAAATGAGCTTATTGTACTTACAGCTAGGTATCTGTCGATGAGCTGTACCGTGAGGAAGAGGGTCTCCTGGAGGAGGTGGAATCGGAGATGAACCTGGACCAGCCAGTCGATAAGGATCGTCCTCATCCTCAGATTAATCTCTTGATTGACCATGTAGTCGTCAACTTTGTATACCCGCTGGGGATCAAATTTATATTAATATAGTATCAGCCATGGGAAGAGCTACAGTATGAACATTTCTATGAAATAGTGGGAGATGGATTTGTCGACGCCAGATAGAATTATGAAAGTTAGGCGGGCAACTTCAGCACAGCTTTGAAATGACGCCGATGTTGAACTACCACGAATAATCAACCTCGGACTGTATGTGGGTCTTGAACATATTAGGAGATTCATATGTTAATTTAGATTTAGAACTATTTATGGTATGAAGGTTTTAATATTATAATAATTTTCGCCCTTCCCGAATGTCCACCTTATATCAAGAGTCCCTGGAGCAGTCGTACTGAAATGAAATCGAGTGAACTTAATTACACATAGGTAGAGTCCAAAAAACATTTGGGCCAAAGTGTTCCTAAATAAACTCTTTCTGCAATTGGCATCCATTATTGATCGGAATCGACAAGCAATCCCATTATAATAGGTCCTACCTCCAAGTAGTGCATGTATTCATAGATTTCTTTCACATATTCGCTGCAGAGCTGAGTGTCACTGTCATCTTTGTCAATGTCCTCAACTGACATGGGGAGACGTGAGAAGAGCTGTGGTACGACTTCATCAAATTCCATTGGTTCCGGGGACTGAAAATGAATGATGGGAACATTTTTTGACAGTAAACATAGCCAAATACCATCTTATTGTATTTTCGTAAATGCCATGACTAGGACTTCAACAATAACTCTCCAAACTATATCTTCAATTAACCTATAATTCTGTGGAAGCACTGTCGATATAGTCTGGAGAGTTATTTCTTCAAGTATGGTAAAGTTCTAGTCATGGCATTTTGCTATTTAGTGCACAGTGAAAATACAAGAATTGAGGATCCTACGGGCAGAGAAGGCAAGCCTGCAGTAATAAGTATGCGCGAAAAGGTTGGTCAAGCGGCCACCCACAGGTATACACACTACACAGCAATGACAGTATGGAATCAAATTCCAGGAAAATTGCTTGTGTTGCATCTATCCAGCAGTTTTAATCCGGTTCTACCCCCGATTACAGAGGTGGCTGGATTCGCCTTACTCCATCAGCAACAGCTCTCGCACCCTCTCACTTGATTTGAGGCATCCTTTTTTCTCATACCAACCGTCTGCGTATCCTCCTCCACCATGTCATCCTTGGCCCTCCTCGCTTCCTTGCTCCATTCACCCGAAACTCTTGGGCTCTCCTCAGGGCATGTTCACCATCCCTCCTTAACACATGACCATACCATCTCACTCTATTCGCCTTTGCCAACGGCTCAACAGACTCCTCCAGACCCAGCATCACTCTCAAATCATCAGCTCTCTTTTTGTCCATGAGAATAACGCCACACTCACCATCACTTTAGTGTTCACGCTAAGCAGCGCGATTGCGGGATTCGCGCACCTACCAAGGCAATCCCGCATTGGGCAAAAAGTTGGGGGGAATTTCCCCCTTCCCCCCCCACATTCCTTTTTACCTTCAAGGGGAACCTTCTCCCGTGCAGCAGCTCTCCACACTCCTTGAACTTCACCCATCCAAACCTTGCTCTAGCTGTCGCTGCAGCCTCACATCCACGATCACCTTGTCCCCTGAATAACAAAAACTCGTTGACCGACTTCACCTCCTCACATAACTCCTCGGCTGGCTCCACCATCTCTTCCAATTCGGTTTTGGCACCTTCCACAGACAAAATCTCTTGCCATCGCTTCAGTCACCCTCTCTACCATTTGCACATCTACCATGAATCCACTTCCCACAACTTGTACACAAAACTGGAGTTCCTCATAACTCTTCCCACATAAATCTACCTCACTCACTGAAATTCCTATTCCTGCCCCACTCACCAACACCTTTGTCTTCCCGAGGTTCACCTTCAGCATCTTTTGAACGACTCCTTCCACTTCCCAAATTTCTCCCTCAACCCCTGCATGGACTTGCTCAACAGGACTAGGTCATCATCATACAGCATTTCACTCAGCAGACCTTCTCTCGCATTCTCCAAAACCGTGTCGACCACAACTGCAAACAGCAGTGGTGGTAACACAGATATAGTAGAGTACCCCCTGACCTCCGAAATCAGCCACTAAAGGAACATACCTTTGGGAGAGAATGGAGCGAGGAGGTTGCTTTTGACTTTGCCATCGTCCTGATTGCTCTGGTATCTTTCTTGACAACCTGGGAAGGAATTGGGAGAAACATAACTGGGGTTAGGCCAAGAAAGGATGGTATCAAAAACTAGGCATCACAGTGAATTGAACAGTCTAGCTGCAGCGACTAGACGCTGATAATGGAGAATGCCTTTTTCAATGTCGTACCACTGAATCTATGTATTTGCAACGAGGATGTGTTAAACTCCAGGTGTTGGTGGACAGCTATATGTTGAACAGTTATTTTGTTGTGTGTAGGCTACTGTCAGTGCACTCGAGTACAGTCAATTGTTGGGACATCACCATTCACAATTTCCTAATGATCACCTAGAAGACCTCGGCTGGATGTGCCGTTTTGCCAGCTAAGGAATAATGTTGGCCAGTACTTTCAACAAGTTCAGTCTCGTAGACATTGCTGATGGAAACTTACCAACTTCTTGGCATTGTGAGTAGCTTTGTTAGCTGCTGGATCATTGCTGATATTTCCTAGTGCCCTCCTAGAACCGATCTGACTGGACTTTGTTGCAAGACTCTTGGCTGCTAGTTTGCTCTTGACATTCTCAGCATTGTTGGCTCTGCTGGCAGCCATGATCTGTGGAGAGAAAAGAAATAAGGGATCATAACACACCCAATCCTGCATGATGTTCACTGGCAATGTAGATTCCCACAGTGATTATCATACAGCTCCATCCAGACCAGTGATAGCATTGAGGAAGACTTTATTCTTCAAGTTCTTTATTGGAGAGATTTAATCAGATGTTGCACCAGAGAGAACATTAACCAAAACACCAAAAGTTGCCATTGTCGAGGGAGTAGTAGGTAACTACCGAGTTCGCCGAGACAGACGAACCAAAACTGATATCAAAAGCAGCATTTTGAGCAGTTAGAATAGGAGAACCCTGGGCCCCCTCCCACAATTGCAGCTGCCCAACCAATCAATGCACACATGTGTCAATCAACATAGGTCTGTTGCCATGCGTAGCTGTGCAGTTGCTAGACATACACCTGTCAATCAATTATTGAACCTTCAGTTTCCGTGCATAAGAAAAACAAACCCTGTGGATTTTGTGCAGTAAATGCACTTTCAATTGCAATCCTGGCCGGGGGAACCCGGGAAAGCCGGGACGTTGCGGGGGACGTGCAGAAAAATGCGTCTCCGCTATGCGGGTGAGTTGTGCGAAAGTTAGCGGGGGATTGTACGGAGCCGGGACTGGTAGCGGGGGTGTGCGCTCATTTAGCCGGGGAATCTATCAATGTTGAAACATTGCTTTCCTCCTATGGTCATCATATAGCGGGGACAATCACTAAAATAGTGTACCCCGCTATGCCGGGACTTCATAATTCATATATTTATTTGGTTTACCACAATGAGAATACAGCGACAGTACAGAACATGTCAAAAAAGAAGAAGAACATTTTGGATGGAAGTAAACATGAAACCCTAGAGGGTTTATTTGGAGATTGCTCCCTGAAACACGAGTAATCAATACAATTATAGCTCCAATACTAAACAGGGGATGTGCGCCAAAATGATGCTGCGCACTACCGGGTCTCTTATGCGTTCAGCCGGGACTTAGCGGGGGATGTGCATATTTTCAGACGCACATCCACCCGGCCGGGATTGCAAAGTGCATCAAGTCAAGTGTATATATATGCCATGATTCCCTTGCAGCCAATATCCCATGATATGTTGTTGTTGTTGTTGTTGAATGGAGCCTCCTGGATTTAATTGTTTACGTTTTCGCAGCAGCACTGACTTGTCGGACCTCAATGACGCTTAGTAGTATGCGAATATCACGCAGTATGACGGTATTGGTCCTCTACCATATTCTGATTTACAGAATCTAGCTGCCCGTTTCCCATTAAGGCAATTGAATAAACCCATCCTGGAAGTATACTATGATACCTGCATCTAATTCTCTGGTTATATAGTGCCAGATATCTTATTTCAACTTTAGGGAAAGGTTACAAAACTGGTCGATTTCTGGAGGCAGTTGGTGTCCCTAATTTCAGCTTCTTGGAGCTAATTTTGGTTCCTTGTGTCCCTAATTTCATCATTTTAATGATTTTGCCTAGAATATTCAGCAGAACCCTAACCATTTGTGCAAATCATTTAACTTGACATGCATCACTTGCATACTAATCAGTATGGATACAAATTTGGACTTGTGATATCACTTCAGAAAATTGGAATTCAAAATTAGCACTAAAAATGTGAGCTCTACAGTACATAATTCACATATTGTGTACATGATAGTGTGTAAATCCCATATGGGGCTGAAATTAGGGACATCTCTTAAAATGTTGACCCTAATTTGGGCTACCCTACAAAAATTGTAATACAGCAGGATAGGTTAGGAAAGTGGCTTAGGCTGGTACTTGGGGAACATTTGAATAAATCAAAACAGTTTTTCAACTGCAATTGTCAATATTTCTCCAATTTCACATGTTTTCTTGAGTAAGTTGATCTGAGCTGACAGCACAATTTCCTGCAAACAGTTGGTTTTGGGCTCCGCCATCCCTAGATAAATTCTCATGAAAAAACACCTCCAAAGGGTATTTCTCTGCAAACAGGTGGCATGAAAGTGGATGGCAATTCAAGCAGACAAGTTGCTCTTCGCTCCAATATATGGTTCTCATGTTGTATGGAGTCTCAATTCAGTGAATAATATGAACCTATGCCAAAGGTGGTCGAATACTGGTACTGTGGTACAGTAGGGGGTTTAATACTGGTCACTTAACCCTAGGCCTCGCCTACACCCAGGCTATGAAAATTTAAATGAAATCCCGGAGTATTAGTGAAATCTTGCCAGGCCTATATTTGGGAAATTAGCAGAATCACAGACTATTTATTTGGACTTTCGATGAAATTCTGGAGTATAGTACTAGTAGGGACACCAGTGCTGCAAATACGTTTTGAATTCCGGGGCTACTTTCCTCTGAATGCAGAGATTCTCAAGGGCTACTCCGCCCCGGCAACACACTTTCCCTATGATTTTCAGGGGCTACTCCGATGATTTTCAGGGGCTACTTTGGTCGGTCATTTCAGGGGTGAAATCGCCCTGAGCCCCCCTGTATTTGCACCCCTGAGGGGCACACGTATCCGTTCAACCCCCCGGACCTCGTGCAAATGTATGTTTTCGCGCAACTGGTTCCAATAGCGCGCGTATGGTTAGGCTAGACGCGCTCATAAATTCAAAAGATGTTCAAGAACATCGACCATAACAGAAGTTCAAAGAACATGGTGAAAAATGACTAATAATATTACGATGATTGCTACCATGTTTTTGCAAAGATGCAACAGAAAACTTACACACCAACCAGAAGTTTCAGTCAGAATTGTTCATCCTCCCAGTAGTGAAGTTTGTTTTGTCCAGACACATTACCGAATAATACGTCATTAATAGAATGCATCATTCAAGTTGAACAGTGAAACTGAATTAGAAATAGCGCCAACATTCTCTATGCACAAATACATGTGACCTTGACATCATTTCTGTGGTTTATGGAGTGCACGGTTTGTTCTGCCTGGTGGATTCCATCGGCGGAGTGATGATTGCCACAATCGATCATGGTTAACAGAAAACAAATAAATGAAGACGACAGGACAATTATTTGCTTGTTCATTATTTATTTCCGGCTCGAATACGGATTGTGGTGCACGAAATCCGGGGCCCCCATTATATTTATCAGGTTGTTCAGTTCCCCATCAGAGAATGGAACATGCCGTTTTGGGCTCAAATGTATAATGGGTGACGGATTTCTGTCCCTAACCCCCGACCCTAACCTACCCTTGACCCTAACCCCAACGGTAAACCTGAGAGAAAGTAGGCTATTCCCCGAGTGGATTTTGGAAATGGAAAAAGAATGAATGTATTTAAATCGTTGGCTAAAGCTTGCTAGGCTAAGTGTGTCACCAGGAAATATCCGCCACCTATTATTCACTTAGGCCACAAGAATGAAAGTTGCCGTTTACCGTCCACCTCCCGCATCAGTTTGGGACCACCTCATAAAAAGTTCATTATTTTTGGAAAATGTCATTATTTCATACAAAACAAAATATTTTCTGCACCATCT
>JAUOBX010012239.1:0-14350 GCA_032360705.1 Eupentacta quinquesemita
TAAACATTTAAACACGTTTATCAGTACATACTGGAGACATTACTGGTTGACACACCGTGATTGGTAATCACCTCGCGATGTGCGAAGTCCATATCTGGCTCTTCCGATTTCTGCCGAGCGCTAAGAATTTTTTCAATGGCGCCGCCATATCGTGAAAAATTCACAATGGCAGACACTGGAAGATAAAAGCGGTTCAGGCATTCGAAATACAATATTTTATGGGTTTTCTGTGTTGCTGATTATGATTTTCATGCTAATTCATCAATTGAATGACAATTTAGCCCTTCGTTTTCCGTTTCGCTACATAACGACGATCATATCAACAGAACTTGGTATGCTCGGTATCAGAGTTTCAGTTTTCTCTAATGTTTGTAGCTTTGGTTCATGCAGTAAAGGTGATAATATGTGATAATAGTCTGGTTGAGGCTGCAGTACGCGTATACAGTGAGTGATTCTCACTGGCAGTCGCTGCTGCGAATAATATATCCCCACTTTTGAGATATTATGGTTTTGCCGTCGTCTCCGCCGCAACTCGGAAGATTTTCGAGTTAACGCACTGTCTGAAAGTGATTTTCTTCGGATCTCCATTCTATTAGGTTACTGCAATAACCATCCAATGCAATGTCCATCGAAACGAAACTTAGTACATATTTCCACTCTCACAAATTCTTGGATGCGCACGACAGTGAGCATCGCCTTCTTGAATTTTGTGCGAAACACGTATCTCCGCAGCTTTACGCGTTTTGGAACATGGCGATCGTTTTGGGAGCAACTCCTATTTTCGACGCAATGGACCCCAACCGGCGGCCATTCGGATTTTTTCGCAAACGGTTTTTATCATATTTTTAGGCGTTTTGGAATATTGTGATTGTTCTTAGACTAAATTTTGTTTTCGTTCCATGGGACCTCACACGGCCGCCATTTTGATTTGTTTTGCTAAAGTGATCATATCGCATTTGCACGCGTTTTGGAGCATGGCGGTCGTTTTGGAACCAACTTTAATTTCCGTCACATGGGATCCAACCCGGCGGCCGTCTCAATTTTGTCAGCGAAACTTTTTGAGACCAACTATTGTTTTCGCCCCTTGGGGAACCTACCTGGCGGCCAATGGAGAATTTCTTGGGGAACAGTTTTTCTTCATTTGGATGCATTTCGGAACATGACGATAGTTTAGATACTCTACCCCTACCCGACTAACAATTCTTTCCACTGATTGCCTAATGTGTGGATAAACACGTTGGCGACTTACCCGCCAGGCGGTTTTTAGTTACAGTGTGTAATACATGAACTGTAGACCACCTTCACTTTGTGGAATGTAGTTGTATAGTTGCAGCAATTGGGGTAGACCAGTGGTTCTTCACCTTTCCCCCGCCGTGACCCCTTGAGCACTCCTGGCCGGTACCCGTTACCCCCAAATTTAAGACTACGAAAATAGACGGCTATAAAAAAATGAACAAACCTCGTTCATTCTCAGGGGATGGTCAATGAGATGGTTGGTGCTAGCCACCAGCCTATCCAATCTTGGAGAAGTGTTTTAGGAACCACATGAAACACAGAAGCTGTCATTGGAGTGGCTCATTAGTCGATGTCCACAGGGTATTGTTAACGCTATAAACTCGTGTGATTAAAGAAGATAAGTTCTCGAGTTGCTACTCATGCCCTGTCCGTTTTGCGATAAGTGGATATGTTGTCGAGTATTTGTTTATTTCAAACCAACCGTTATCTGACAGTTGAAAGAGCCGAGCTCTCTTCTGGCATATCACAACTTCAGTTCCAGCATGGTAAGTATTTTTTCACAGAAAAACGAGGTTAGGTTCATACTAAAATTCAGTCTATCAGTATCAAACGACTCCCAAAGAATCGTTATGACCGAAATTAAAATTATCGAGGATTGAAAAATAGTCACATCAGTACAAACCTGACGTTTATACGACTCTCCGTTACAGAGTTTACAGGCCTTCGAAGTTTGTGCCATGGTGATTGCGCAATACGAAAAGCATCCCAGCATGCAATTTTATTGTGGTCATTGCTGTACAACTCTGCAAATATGTTTTGTTTAGTTTTACTTCTGAATACGAATGGCAAGCGAGGGAAACTTTCATTCGGTGAGATGGTAGGTGCTAGTAGTTACTTTCGTGAGGAAAAAGGCAGGAAGCCTCCGTGGTACGTTGAGTTATGGCCCCTAAACCAAAACAATAAAATACATGAGAACACTGTCTAAGTTAGTACAACAGCGACGTCACACATCATTGCGCAATCAGTGTGATGGACAAACTCCGAAGGTCAATAACTCTGCAACGGAACATCGTGCTGAAATTGAGTTTGAACTCGAGGAATTTTACTCTCCGATAATGGGTTTAGTCATGCATGGCCATCCTTGTGAATCCCGTTGAGCTAAGTAAATAGGAATACGACTGAGTGTAGTTTGTGAGAAAAATTCGTTGTTAGAGGTTGGAAGCAACGGTAACAGTATCCAACAAAAACAATTTGGGCGTTTCAGGCGTGACGTTTCATCTCTAACGTCCCAAAACAGCGACCGAAAGCGACAAATTATACACTCTATCATGTGTGTGCCTGCATCCTCGGCTCAATGACTCATTTCCCGTCTAGAGAGTGGTCAACAACTACAATTGTGAAAGTGCTCATCTTGTTTTAGTCGATGAATATCCAAGCATGTAGCCCATCAGTTGCGATCGTGACTTGAAATCACGCAGTCGTGGGTCGAGTCCCGTTTTCCAGGGTGCACTAATCTTTGTGTCATCCCTCGATCATGGACAGATGGACGTTAACTTGTGCTTCAATTTGCACAGAACTGGTTCTACCAGTTGGCTTGTTATTATATCCCCGGGACGCGTTTAAGCGTCCGGGGATATTATGGTTTTGACTTTTGGGGGTGTAGCCGTCTCCGCCGCCGCCGCCACCGCTGCTGCTAGAAACTTTAAACGTTAGCGCAATAACTACTAACGCTTCGTCGGATCCACACGAAACTTGGTACACCTGTTTGCCCCAGCAAAACCTTGGATGGGTTCTGAAGTGGGCTTTGCTACATGACTGCTGCCCTCTATTTTGCAGGTTTTGTGCGCCTAGAAACTTTGGGTGTTAACGCGATAACTCTATTTATTTGATTCATTTGAAACTTAGTAAACATGTCCGCCCTAGTGAAATTTCGAATGGGCTCGAGGGTCAGCGTTGCCCCATGACTGCTGCCCTCTCTTTGGTGGGTTTTGAGCGAGAATATCCCACTTTCATCCAATTCACACGAAATTTACTATTCAGCCCGTACAGTCGTACCACTTTTATCATGGACTCATGAATGACGCACTTTTGCGATGTTTTCACTTAGACGTCATAATTCAGAAGCTCTGTCAACCTTGCGGCGCCAATGGTCTTAATTAACAGCATGACTTGTGCCCCATGATCAATAGACGCACGTAGTTACTGCCCTCACGCCTCACAATGGACTTATCATTGTATGCAATCGTTTCATCCAGTTGGTAGTAGAATCTCCGATGTACGCATCGATATACCGTATATTATATGGAATTGTTTCTAGGCAAACGTCATGAATCAGGGAGGAGAGTCCTGGCAGTAGTCTTCATCAACGGAACGAATATTTCGTGCCCCATCGTTAACAGACGCAGCTACCAATTACGCTGGAGCAATCACTGAGCTCGTTTGGTTGCTGTGAGAATAGTTTCAACCATCAAGCGTCTAGCCGGTCGAAGTTTTCATTAGCGGTAATAGAATGACCAAAATTGTACAGGACCATCGTAAATGACAAAGTGCCACGAAATCGGGTTCAGTGGAAGCTTTCAAAATGAGTCTGTGACTGCAAACGTTGAATAAGTAGCACGAAAACGAAGATGGAAAGCGATTATACTAGGTAGAATATATCCATAAACATTTTATTGCCTGCTAAAATCATCGCCATCGACACCGTTAATTACTTGTTGTTATACTGCAAAGAGATGAAACGTAACATTTCACAGACAACAGAAACTCAAGATAACACGATGAAGACGAAATACAGCGCCGAGGGCATAAATGCTAGAGGTGGTTAGACACATGTATTTACTGGATTAATCAATGGAAAGAGTGTCGTAACATACGTTGATGTCACAGAAAACATAGTGAGTATGAGGCTATGAGCTTCATCCAGTGGTGAGTTATCGTGTTTACAAGAGGGCATCACATACACGATCGCGTGAATACATACATACATATATGATTATAGGCCTATTTCTCAACGAATTGTTTGAACGAGCAACTTCAACATCTTGTCTCTAGAGATTTATATCTACACAAGGGCATATGGCCAGGTCATTCTCGTTCATCAGGAAATGCAGGAGCTGTCACTGGAGTGGTTCATTAGTTCAGGTCCCTCGGTACTGCTATCAACCGGTGTGATTCACGAATAGGTAGGCCCTCCGGTACATTCCCGAGCCACCACTCATGCACAGTCTGTTTTCTGTGTTATAGTTAGAAAGAGACTGATCACTCTCTCACTCTTAAGAGTGGCCATCAACTAGAACCTGCTTTAGTCAATGTAATAACTCTTGAGCGCTGTCAAATCTTCGTCACGATATTGAATTAATTTTAATTAACGATGCCAGGATAAGTTACTACAGTAGCAGCGCGAAATATATCGAAGCTTCGATTCGTTATCACGATGTCTATTTGATCTGAAATGTGTGAAAGTCTCTATAATCGCCAGAACGATGGCCGTACTTTCAGTACGCGTCGTCCCGCTATTCGGCTCCATTCCACACCTTCATTACTGATTCGTATTGTTTAGAAGAAGCTACCCTTAATGATCTGATGTATTGTATGCATATCCATATAGGCCTAATGTACGTTCAGTGGAGTTGTTTCCAGTCCTAAGACGAGCCATAAATCAGAGAGTTAACCCCCGGCAGCAGTCATTAACGGAACAGCTATCTCGTGCTCCAAGTTTGACACATGTAGTCATTTATCAATTACCCTGGCTGCCTGGAGCGAACGAATCTAGAATCAATCCATCACTCTTATTTTGTTGTTGTGGGAATGATTTATACCATCGATCAGCGATTCTGTAGGCTCAGATTTAGCTTTTAACAACTGTGATGGAATGACTGAAACTAAGTGGCATGTAAATCGTGAATTAGTGCTGTCTTGTTGATGATTTTGAATGTTGATGGTATTAGTGACGAGATCGCAACCCCGCGTAGTAATTTCTTGTCGTGTCCATTTGTTTCCGATCTTCGTATTAATTATGTCACTTGGAGCGAACTCTGGTGTATAAATACTCGGAGCATTGGTATAGCTACAGACAAACGGGTACATCTTTCCCTACAAAAGAAACAAAAATTCACAGAGATGCATCTCATCGGCAAATATTGCTGGGCCAACTGGCCAACACAGCCTGCCTCCCAAACTGATTAACTGTGAACAATATGTTACACCCACATAGTAACAATTTATTGTATACATTGAGTTGATGTGACCAATACATGTTGCCTCAATTTGAGGGAACATAATTGGTTCATTCTCACCTGGTTGCAAAGTTTAAAATCATTTGAGCTTTGCAATTCTGGAATATCTGGACAAATTGCAAAAAAATTGTCAAAATCCAAATTTGCCCCCAAATCAGGGAATATCTCTTTTTAATTCTGCATTTGTTTCAATGTGTACCCCAACTTGAGGCAGAACCAATATACCGGTGTTTGCACCTTATTGCAAAATCCTCTATTCTTCAATATCATGGAAAATGTCCGGAAATTAGCAAAGTCCACAATTCACGAATCAGGGAATTCTCCTTCAAATTATGCAATGTTCGAAATTTTGGGCACAAATTGGGAAGAAGTTTGTGTCTTTTCACCTTGTTGCAATGTTCGAAATCTTTCGACCCTTGTAATTTCATGAAAAATGTGCAGAAATTAGTCAAATTCACCATTTCCCCCAAATCAGGGGATTCTCCTCCAAATTCTGCTTTTTACGACATTTTTGCCCCAGAAGGAAAGAAATTCTGTAACTTGTGTATTCTCACCTTGTTGCAAAGTTTAAAGTCATTCGAGTCTTGCAAGTGATCAATATCATGGGAAATGCCCGGAAATTAGTCAAATTCACAATTTCCCCCCAAATCAGGAAATTCTCACCAAATTCTGCATTTTTCAAAAATTTGCCCCAAGATTGTAGGAAATTCAGTATTTGTTTTCTTTCCACCTTGTTGCAAAGTTATGAGATCATTCGAGCCTTGCAATACTTCAATATCAATATAAGGGATTTCCTCTCCAAATTCTGCATTTCCCCAATTTTTTGCCCAAGATGGAAGGAAAATTTGTAACTTGTGTCTTCTCACATTGTCGCAGAATTCGGAGTCAATCGAACCTTGCAATTCTTGAATATCATGAAGAATGGTGAAAAATCACAATTTGCCTAAAAGTCAAACAGACGTTCTGAAATTTCGCCTGCATTTTCGACGAAACATATATTAGGTGACAATTCACCCCTGTATAAAAATTAGTTGAGGTTAGGTATTCCAAATCTGAGATATTCGAGAAGAACAACCAAAAATCCGACAGACACACAAACGCACAAACAGACACACAGACATACAGGCACACAGACACACACGCAAACGGAAACCTTCTTGCGCGTACCTCGTTACTGGACCACGTGACACCCAGTGGTACCTCAACATAGGGTACCCCCCAATGCAAGTAACTCCCCCGATAGAAGTGTTACCATAGTGTTGTTGCTTTGGCGACCAGCAGCAGTGAATATGGGTGAAATAGCAAACTGACTACAATATATCATCCGGCCCCCTGAGACCGATGAAATAATTACTGGTTGATGCACCGTTGTCAAATTGTACCACCTCGCGATGTGCTGCAAATATAGGCCCGAGCCTATATTGTCATATTAGGCATACAACGTACCAGTTACATTTCACTGATACCAGCAACTCTTTAACCATTATTGAAATAGGCCTGACATCGGCATTTATTATCAAATCAAACGGAGAGGTTTTTAACTCAGTAAATTGGTTATTTAGTGATCAGCAAACTCCATTACTTTTCGAATTATATCCCTACAGAAAATATCATTGGTTCCAGACCTAAACTATTTCCTACCATTCATCATTGTCAATATCTAATTACCAATTACTTACTACTTATAAAATAGGCATAGCCAATTACGTAACTATTTGTTCTAGTATATTTGGTAAAACTCATGAACTCTCGTGGAATTCTCCACAACAATCGGTCTGGATGTGTCCTTGTGACGTATTGTGTGTCCACATTACCATAACGTCCTTTCAATAACTGCCAGTTAGCCCATGAAATAATCAAAGAAAGTACCGTACTGAAGTTGATGCGAAATCGTATTGGGGGTAGGCCATGAATTCTCACACTTCTATCAGTTGACCTGTCGTAGTAATGAATTTGTTCTATTTAATTCATGGTCAAGAAATGTTTTTATGAAGATAGCGAAGAGCTCAGCTGCTCGTGCCTTGTATTCATCCGCTTTAATATAGAGTTATTGGGTTGTAGATAACCGGACCACGGATTCAATCGATTGTTGGAGCTTGACGCACCTGTTTGCATCTGTAATATTGACATTCTTATCAGCGTTAATGAGGATTTCAACCAGAACTCCATGCAATATATTGGAATTGTACATAGGCTAGGTCATGCAGGGGAAAGCTATGCCTACTAGCGCTGGAAGCGATGCCGCTCCGTGTAATACATCAGCATCATGAGAATGTTTTCGCAGTGCCTCTGATGGGATGTAAACCAGTCTAATAAATCCCGAAACTATCCTGACGTAGGTGTATGCAGCTTGTACCTAATTCCATCCCCGTAACTAATATTGCATTCGATCACTATTTTCCCTCTGCGTACCAAGTGCGAACAATTTGAGTACAAACAGTATTCCCACAGACTGTGGAATTTGTCTATTGTTAATAGATAAATCGATCTACCGCTTATTACCCAGTGATGATTTGTTGTACATTCATACAGTAAGTGATTCCTCTATATCGTCATAAAAAGCTGAAATTCATACATAGCCCTATATGTACAGTTATAAAGTCATGAGTCTTGACAGTGTATTTTGCTGTTTGCGATTGAATTTAATTTGAGTATTACTCCAGTCGCGAAAGCACCCAATTTTTCTTTCAACATTGACAACAATTCACAGTAAACTGATTACCCTGCTAGCTACGATATTTCGACGTAATTAGCACGCTACATGGCCTCCAATATCTATGGTCAAGGAATGTAACCTAATATCGTGGATATTGTTATAACCAATGAACAAAACGTGCCTAGAAGATGCAACGGCCGGATCATTTCCTCGAAAGTGAGAAATTGTATCATTATTTACCGGTGTTCATCAAGGTCGAGTTTTCTATAGTATGTGGTATTTTGGATCTAATTGCTGTAATCTCTGGTGCTTGTTCGCATATATTTCATGTTCAGAAGTTCGAACATCAGTTGTAATCGATAAACACAAATGTCGACGACGGCAGGACGATTCGGTAGATTTGCTCTGTTAACGTTTCCTGGCTTTTGTCAAGTTGGCATCTCGGGCCACGCATTTCCTGTAATATTATAAGCATGTAGTCAAGTAATTCACTTTATCAAAAGCGCCCGTCGCGGCATTTTAGGCGTTATTCAGTCTTTTATAGACGGACAGAGAGAGTTTCATATTCTATACTGCACCAAACCACACACGTCCATGTCGATAACAACATGTTCTCTTTAATGTTCTCTTTATTTAGGCCTATAATAATTATTTACCAGAATTACTTGCCTTGTAGTGCCGTAGGCAGACTTTTTTGTGCACTAATTGAGATTCCAAAGGGACTATGTTCAGAAAAGCTGAAAGATGGATTATCTAATGCTGCATAATCGCCATATTTTCACACCATCTGTACTATGCGTCTGCAATCGGTCGTGTGTTACTAAGAATGTCATTCACAGGTGACGCCATGTGTTTCCTGCAACTACCAGTTGGATTCAATTGAATCGTATTCGTAACCCCATGGTGGTCAAATATGTAACACGTTCAAATCCTGAGAAATGAATAATAGCGTGTTTTCTTCCTGAACAGTAATAACGACAATGTTGGAGTTTCATATAGCACACGCCAGCCGACATCTGCTCAGGGCGTGCTCCGCTCATTGAAACTGCTCTCTGAAAATCCCGCAGAGTATATGCATGGCAATAATTTATATCAGCGCTGGTTGTACTCAGTTCTTCACGAGTTCTCAATGACGCAGACGAAGCAATAGAGAGAAAGCACCCTGCCCAAGGACGCACTGGGAAGGTCCGTTGTCTAGGACTCGAACTGAAGCTCTATCGATTGAGCTAATCCGATCATGATCAGATCGTACCTCCTTCGACATTTTTCAGCAGTAAATTGGGAGGGAGCGGCGAAGAATACTTGGTTATATTCATATCCACTGCATATTTTATCTCGCCCATTTGTTTCGAAAGATGCTGAGCAGTGTGAGTAGGCTACTAACAGACTGACAGTGTAAGCTTTATTAGTAAACCAGCGTTGTATCCGCCTAAAAGATCGACATTGCATCGATGCGCATCAATTGCTGGATGCTAAAACTAGTGTAATACAGCCTCGCATAATCGAACGTTAAGAGATCTCTACTCCGGCGAATTATTATAATATAGGGATGTAATAGAATACGTTCTGCCTGTTCGAATGTGGGTATGAAGATTTTACATGATATACTGTCCATCATGTCCATGCTTTTCATTTTCACGCGGAATATCGAACAATTATTATATGAGTCTATTCCATATACAATTATGAGATATATCATATATACATAGGATATGGAGCGTGAATTCTAATCAACCTATAAGTTAGAAACAGTAGGTCTATATGAAGAAGTTTCCATTCTATTCTCAACCCCGAGAATAGATTATCAATATCGCTTTTATCGTTTATTATGATTGATATGCTGAGTCTCTATTTGACCGCCCAGCAAAATGATTACAATCAGCCTCTACTATTATGGATTTATTCCGCAAAAACACCACGGGATACGCGACTTTAGAACAGCCGTGAGGAATTATTAAATTTCATAACGCATCATTATTCATGGCAAATACAATGTGTGGGTATAAACCCACTTTGGCGCAAATGAAGCAATTATCGCTCGCGCGGAGGGGTGATTAACCGGACATTTCATGTTTTATTCATCTGTTGCATATTGTCCTCTAATTTGAGCCAAATTCACGAACGTGCGTCATTGAAGTGTTGATAGTTGTCAAGCTCATGGACCTTATATAACTTGCTCTCCAGTTAAGTGTGAAGGGATAGGTGATTGACTGGATGTTTCATTCATCTGATGCATAATGTCCTCTCCCACAGGCATATCACACAGACGTGTCGCCATCGTGGTATTGTTATTGTTATTCCGAGTGATTAGAAACCGCCCATCAACTGATCAAGCTAGTGGATCTGATATGACTTGCTCTCTTATTCATTGTGAAGTACATTCTCGTAGTGGATTAAGTATTCATGTAATATCAGCTGAAGAAGATAAAATAATGTTCAACACACATTAACATATAGCTTCTCGGGTATATTTGCTCATATAACAGTATAATATCTGAATAAAATGAACATAAATAAGTAATATCATACACATTTATTCCAAATATTAAAAAATAAAAATAAATATAAATGATAATATCCTCCGGCAAAATGGCAGTATATTAATACCCGAGTTTCAGTAGGTCAAAAAAGCTCAGCCGAAGTTTGACGCACGCCCTATGTTACCACACCAATTCTGCCTATGACTCAATCAAGTGACGAAAAACTATATAACAAAAGTAAATACCATTTACTCTCTAGTAGAATTTCAGCAGTTGTTTTAACACAAATAATACAGCAATATATGTTTATGGACACACGAACTATTCGCCTTCGGGAATGATAAGGTCATCGACGAGGGCGTCCTATCCTTATGTACTCACACACCACCCCCACCTCGTCCGCTCTCCAAGAAATCGGTGCGCCGCTCCCGATTATAAATGTCAGATGGGAGGCCGAGTGTATTTCGCAAGTCGCACAGTCGTCTACAATTTCCGAAATTTTCGCCTGCTATTATTATTACCCAAATTAAACTGAAACGGATTGATTTCGGCCATGCAATGTAGATTTGTTATCATATGAATTGTCACTGAGGTACTGTGTATTCTGTTCTGATGTTTCCTACGAGAAAAGCACAACTCATAGGCTACTTTTATCTATATCATGACGGGAATCGATTACACCACCTGCCCAATGCTCATATCGCTGATTCTGTATGCATGCATGATACTAGCAATATATGAGACGACGTTGCATCAGCTAGAACGCCTAAAGGAAATCTCTTCAAATAGCTCAACTGTTATGCAATAGAGTAATTTGAGCAATCATTCCGGCGTGGTGTTGACCCATACCATTTTATTGATCTGATGCATATTATCCTTCCCTCTTAGGTCTAACTTTTACAAGAGCGCTTTGAGCACGTCACTGTCGGAGTGTCGGGAGGATCACTATATGAGAGAGCAGATATTAGGTATGAATATCATACACAGACGCAGCGTTACCTGACGTCATTTTGGTTCTGTAAGCTGTGGTAGTTCTTGGCACCCGGGGTGAATTTGGCAGCGTAGGGATTTTATTGAGAGGACCTACTGCGCTTTATTTCAAAATTGTTTCTTCCTTGTTATGTCCTCGCATATTCAGATATAAAGATGGAAGAGTTTTTTCTCAAACAAGATCATCATGAAAGATACTACTAAAAGTAATGTATAAACAATCAAATGAGGGAATGATATATTGAATTGCATAATTTTGAGATAAGCTCTCGTTGCCCCTGTAAATATTATTTGACGTTTTCAAAGGCTCCGTGCAATTCACCACGCCGTTAATGTATAAAAAATCAAACTTTGCGGTAAATATTGGCAATGTTGAATTTTATCAATAATTCTTTAGGCCTGCTGCTGCTTTAGTGATATATAATTGGATTTTTTTACTCTACTCATGACATAAGTTAATAAAACACCTCTCATTTGCATCAAATTCGATTTGTAAACATCTAGGAATCCTAATGTTTCAAATATGGAGAAATGGTTGCTTCTCATCCATCTTTTAATTTATTTGACGAAAAAGTATCAAGTCCTGCCTAAATTACCCAGGTTTACGGTATCATCAGTCTTTGACAAAAATTAGGGGTTGACAAGTTAGCAATATAATAATATTAGAGTTCCAGGTATTTGGACCAGATTACCTGAATTTCGACGTTCAAAACCAAAAAGTTGACATTCCCACACCAACTTTTCATTTACCGTCTAGTCGAACTTACTCACTTTGTTCTTTTTTTAAACACGAACATTGCCAGATTGCTACAACATTCGTTTGGGTACCCATATATTATCTGTCATTATCATTGGGGATCATGTCCAGTGATGGCGATGTCATTGAGGGTGCCAAAGTTGTTCGGTCGCCACCTGCCCACTCACTCCCCGCTCTCTTCACTTATCTACATACGCCACTGACTGTCATGAAAGTCAGATGTAGTCGTTTAAATGAAGACCGCCATACTCTCTTGAAGATTTGATGACAAATTTCATGTCATGATAGGGCACTGTGTGAAGATGCAGGACGCTTATCCTCATATTATACTCCACATCATGAAATCGATCGATTCCATCACCTGCTCTTATCGTCGCTTCTGTATGCATGCATGAACAATGATGCGAACGATATATTAGAAGACGTAGAAATAGCTGAGATGGCCTCTGTAAGAAATAGTGAGTAACCAACTATTTGTGTATGGTGTGGTGGCCTATATTCCATCGACCTAGGGAAATGTCATGATATTTCCCTGCATACACGATATGTACGGCTGTGTATAATACGCTTGTTTATTATTCATTTCTTTATCCATGGTTGTTTAATCTGTATCTGAAATGCTGAACAGGAAAATGTAAATATGGTAGCTTCGCGAAGTTTTACGCTTCATTTTAATCATTCGATCAATCGATGTCCAGTTTACATTTCCAGCTCTGTATTTTCTATTCATACGAATGCAGATGCGGGATACGTTTAAAAATCAGTTTTGCGGAAACTTCTACTTGTCAGAAGAGGGGAACTCTATACCGTTTCATGTATGAATTGGCGTTTTTCAGCTTTTCGAGCCCGATATTTCCAAAAATCTCTCTGCCGAATGTTGCATTTTCTCCGCATTGTGTCCTGCCGAGTGTGTGGTCTATTTTATTTTTATTTTTTTTCTCCTGCCGTGGAGTCTGTCTATATCTCTGCAATCCGGATGTAGCATATTTTGTACAGTTTCCTTGCCTCTGCTTCACGTGAATCCGACTCATCAGAGACTTGCCGTATCCGCATCCGTATGAATGGATTATACGATCCATATCCAGATCAATCAATCGATCAATCATAAACATTTCTAGAGCGCCAAAATCATACAAAAGCTCTAAGACGCTGAACAATACTACGGATATATACATAATTACGGCTAGTATGCCTCACGATGAAAGAGTGAGCTCTAAAGTGGGCCCTGAAAGTGGCATATGTACTGTTCTTGATATAGTCAGGAAGTCTGATCCATAGTTTGGGTGCATAGACAGAGAAATTTCGGTCAGCAAAAGAGACGCAACGTGTTCTTGGTTCAACAAGACGCATGGAAGACGCAGTAGTCGAGCAGAAACATCGCGATCGAGCTTCAACTTGAAGAAGGTTGGTGATGTCTGATGAAACCTGGATGTGGAGAGATTGGCAGACTAGCATGAGGACTTTATAGTCAATTCGGGATTCGGGATTAATTGTTGGAAGACAACTCGAACCAGATCCCACATTACAGCATCTGTGTCTGAAGAATATTTCCTACGTGCTAACAGTTTCAATGAGATCAAAATGAGGGATATAACATCAATTATTAACAGAAATGTATAATTGACAAGAGTCATTACGCAGGGGAATCCCCAGGCCTAAAGGCACTGCCACTGCTGCGACTACCGGGTGTCTGTGGAACTAAGACCTATAGGACCCCCAAAACGAAGACCTGTAAAACTAAGACCCAAAACTAAGACATGTAGGCTAAAACTAAGACCCTAAAAACCGGGCCCTGTAAAACTGAGACCCCAAAAACTAAGGATTAAACATCCCCATAACACATTATTTTATATAAGCCTAAATATATGTTAAGAGATAGCACAACCATCCATTATATTTACCTTTTACTGTTTTAGTAGAATGTGCTATACACGAGTCCTTCACTTCACTGTACAATAGCGTATTACCGTCCAATGGCGTAAGCTATTTGAAACTA
>JAUOBX010012349.1:0-14348 GCA_032360705.1 Eupentacta quinquesemita
CCGGGGGAGTGTGGGTTGGGGACTATGTGATGGGAGTTTTGGTGAAAGTTGCGTTGAGTGCCAACTGGGGCCACGTATTCAAAGTTCATCTATACCGCACGCTTTCGGTCTTTTTGGTTCGTTGATTAGACATCAAAATCTTTTAACAAGATTTATGTTTTCATTATCCCAGGTTAACTGCAAACCTGGACATGGAGAAAGACGGACGTTGCTGAGAGGCGGGCTGGCGGTGTTTGGGGGGGGGGGGTGGTGACTGCCGACTGGTGGAGTGGTGGGACTAGGTGGGGGTGGCGGGCTTTGGGGGAGACTAAAGAATGTTAGTAATTAACGATTTGGCTGAAATGCATCCGACGGTTCGAGGCTTGCTCGGATTTTTTTAATATTATCATTAACAAACAAAAATACGAACAGTTTGAACAAGTTTGATCGAGTTTGAGTTTACTGTTAATGCTTTTGTATATTTCCATGTTGTTTCAAGTATGGAATGGTCGTTGCTAGCTAACTCAGCTGAAAAACACGGCAGTATATAGTTTTCATTGCACAAAAACCAATTCCGACTACTTACAAGAAATAATTCCCAGTTTTCTTAGCCTAACTGTTCGTTAAAGGAGTTGGAGTTCATAAATAAATATTCACACCACAGAAAACGTCAAATATCTTCGTTTCGCTGATTGGAAAGTATTAAATTTACATTATATGTTAATATTACTGATTACGTGTACTCAGTGGTGGCGCCAGGATTTGCCCGACAGGGGGGGGGGGGGGCAGATCAAATCGAAAATGTCTGAGCCTCATTCTACCCCCTATATCGAAACCTGCATTTCCGATGATGTAATTTTGTGGACATCATTTTTTCGAAGAATAAAATACAAACTGTATCGAATGTATTCATATAGGCCTATGTCAGGGACATACAAACAACTGCCTCCACTGAAAAATTGTCTGGCATTCCCGATAATTGTACAAATCATATGTGTGAATGACACTGGGTGCATTTGCTTCGCATATGAACGAGGAATTCATCCCAAAGACATTGTGAAGATATTCATAACACCTAAAATGAAAATATAGGCATACATGCATGCTACGATGGTGGAGGTCATAGAGAAATGTGAGCTTGGATCTGCTAATTTTCTACTCAAGGAAATCTACAGAGAATACCAAAGATACGAGGCGCGCCGCGCGCGCGGAAATTGTTCGGTATCAATATGGGGGGGGGGGCATGGCCCCCCTGCCCACCTGCTGGCGCCACCACTGCGTGTACTTAGCCATTTTGGGATTCTGTCAGCCTCTGTCTGGGATTCTGTCAACTTAGAGTGTGCCAACTTCTGCGATATGTACGTCTGATAGAGAAACTTGGTTAACGCCTGTCTATTTGAAACACATACCTCAAATCATCTTGTCTTGCCATGGGACTCTGCCGAGAGGTGAGTTATAGTAGTCTCTCAGGTAGTCTCTCTGCACCTTGGCCACCTTGATCGATGTGTTGCCACCCAAGGTCTGCATTGCTGTGAGTGTTTCTTCAGCCCGCCATGCGCCAGGTGTCACTTCGTGAGTGCTGTTATCTTCAAGGTCGGCCACTTGTTCAGTTACACGTGGATACCTGATGGACACTAGGTTATGCATTACACAGCAGGCCATAACAATGCATTCCACTCTTTTCGGATGCTGCTGCATTGTTGTGAGGAGACATCTGAACCTGTGAGCCAAAATTCCAAACGCGTTTTCGACAACTCTCCGTGCTCGCGAAAGTCTGTAGTTGAATATTCGCTGCTCTTTCGTCATGTTCCGGTTTGGGTATGGCTTCATGAGCCAAGTTCTGAGTCCAAAGGCATCATCTCCTACCATAGCGAAAGGAACTGGAATCTCACCATTTAAGAGTGGCTCAGGATCCGGTAACGAAGCAGTGCATTTATCCAAAGTCTCATACAGCCCAGAGTCTTTGAATATTCCGGTATCAGAACATGCCCCATTTGCACCAATGTCCACAAAGAGAAATTTATAAGACGCATCTACAAGTGCAAAGAGGACAATTGAATGAAAACCTTTGTAGTTGTAGTAGAGGGACCCTGCCGAAGGTGGACATCGGATAGCAACATGCTTGCCATCGACAGCCCCAATGGTATTATGAAAGTTCCATCGCTGAGAGAATTCATCAGCTACCCGTTTCCATTCTTCCTTTGTGTTGGGACATTTCATCACCTCGTTGCAATACTCCGACACGATAGCTTCGCATGTTTCTGGTATGATTTGGCTAATAGTATTATGTGCAACTCGGAATCCATATTGTAGGCTTTTATACGAATTACCCGTGGCCATGTAGCGCAGACATATGGCTATACGGAGACCGGGATCGAGAGACTTGCGCCAGAACGTATCTTCCTTCTGTATTCGCGGTCCAACTCGAGTTACTAATTCATTGAAGAGTTCCGGCGTCACGCGAAGGAAGTTTTTATAACTTTGCGTATCTTCACGATTTAACTCCACTAGAAGAGTCTCATACTGTCCGAATAAAGGCCGGCGTAGAAGCCATGGCTTCACCCAAACACGTCTCCTGTGCCTTCGTCGTCGGTTTGGACGGTCTGCTTGAACAAGTAAAGCTGCTGCAACCAAAAGATTTTCTTCTTCTTCTGACGCCAACACGGCTTCCATATATTCGTTGAACATCATGATAATGTCAGCGCGACGTCAGGGCTTCGACTGATTCACTACAATTCAGTACAAGAAAGCAATAGCTGTAAATATACAGCTGGGCAACTCCCTTTCATAAACAACATCTTGTTTATTCGTACCGCCGTCTCACTGGATTCTTGCTCATTCGTACTGCCGTCGTACTGGGTTCTTCTCTATTCGTACTGTCGTCGTGTCACATTCTTGGAGGTTCGTACCGTATTCGTGGCGCAATCGCAGCACGTTCGTAACGGCGTCTTGACGCCCTCGTGTTCGATCACGAATTGCCACGACTGACCGCGAATTTGGCACCTTTGCTTATTCGTGCTCATTCGCAGCGGCGTCGTGAGCAAATTCGTGAATGTGTGAAAGGGGCATAAATCTGACAGCATCCTTATTAAGTGAATTACAGACAGGAGGAACCAGTGGAACCTACACAATTATTTATGCCAGTGGTCTTCAACTGAAGGATCCCGCTTGGTGGCCAAAATCCACACTTCAAATCGGAAGTCACAACCTTCTGATCACTAGTCCCGAGCTCCACCGACTTAGCTAATTTGATCAACCAGTGTTGACACTGCAGTGATCCAACAAGAAAGGTACTCACCAATATTCTCTCCATCAACATGTCATAATACTTGTCTGTGAGTGATGTCTCCATGAGGACAAAGCGGCCTACCAGCTCTACTGCAGCCTCCCTCACGCTGGTAGACTGGTCAATGAAACGACCATAGACAGCTTTCTGAACGTCATTCTGTGCAAAGAGAATGTCTACGGCATTGGAAAGCGCTATGTATATATATGAACATGCAGATGTTGGACAACAATCGATCATGGGCATTCATACCAGTCAAATTTTTGCAACAAAAAGTGGTCTGCATCGACAGCCCACCATACACCTCCACACAAAATGTTAGCATGAGGGCTTGTATGGTTCAGGAGATATTGAAGTGCACGTACAGGTAGACGAAGGAACAAAGTTCAGGCAAGACAAAAACAATTCACTGCTAGCAGGATCACAGAGTAAGTTCTTGCATGATTAGACCTGAATGTGGTAGAGTGGTTTTCCTTGATGTGATAAGGGAGGGATTCCATGGTTTGGGTGCATACACCTAGCCTA
The DNA here is from genome assembly GCA_032360705.1 of Eupentacta quinquesemita. NCBI lineage: Eukaryota > Metazoa > Echinodermata > Holothuroidea > Dendrochirotida > Sclerodactylidae > Eupentacta > Eupentacta quinquesemita. The sequence goes on from JAUOBX010012349.1 coordinate 3,791, forward strand.
AATTTGTTGTTCCAACTTCTCCATGATGACGGAGCTGCCGACCAGCTCCCCTGCCGCGTCACGGGTGGACTGGTCAACAGAACAGCAGTAGACAGCCTTCTGAACTTCATTCTGATGTTAAACAGTATTTGACGCCACATCTTGTACCCAACTACCCAGCTATCCCAATATTTTTTGCTTAGTACCTCAAGGAAATCCAAACCCTGGGCTGAACTCCCAATTCCCAACACCAAGATTATGATAGGTATCAATGATACGCTTCAATATTGGCAAAGAACAGACTCTTCACAGACCATACAGGGAAAACTGGGAATCATTAGAGGATTCAACAGTTCCATTATTGATATGCTCTTGGAGTTTTAGGTAGTTGTGGCAGAGCATATAGTGTGATCCAGTCTGCTCAGTTATAAGAGCCATGCAGTATCACAGTTTACACACTTGAAGATAGATAATAACATATCAGAAGACATGCTTCCTACCTCCAACAGAGAATCGTTATAGTAGCTAAGATTTCTCCTCTCACGCAAACATAAAACAAGAGTGCCAATGGCACAGTAGCTCACCTGTTATGTGTAAATTTGTGTCACTAGAGCAAGGTATGGTTATAACAGCATCATTATGACCGTCATTTCAAATCTGGGGCTCTAGGTTCCAAACTGGGCCTTGGGCCAGAAATTTGCAAACATTTCCCTCCCAATGGCCCACAAACCGAGGACCATCACATGTTACGCTGAAGAAAATAAATTGAAGCTTGTAAGAGGACAGGCTTTTCAGGCACCATTGTGTGTAGTTTCATGATATAGGCCATAAGGCCTGAGTGAAACCTGAAAAAAAAGGAAATTCCTGAACACCCAGAAGGTATGGCTGTTAGACCATCATCATGACTGAACATCAGCAATGTGCACTAAATTTTATAGGAGTCGAAAAGCATTTTGCATGATTCCACATGATGGGCCGGCCACAGGGCCCACACCCGGCCTCGAGCCCAAAATTCCTAAACATCTCAAAGGTATGGTGGCTGTTAGACCATCATTATGATCAAACATCAGCACTGTGCACCAAAATTGGTAGTAGGAGAAGCCTTTCGCAGGATTTCACATGAAGGGCCCTAGGTCCCACACTGGGCCTTCAGTTCTGAAACCATGAGCACCCTGAAGGTACAGCTATCAAATCATCATTATGACCAAATATCAGCACTGTGCAACCAAATTTGTCGATACAAGATTCTGAGGTATTTCATATAATGGGCCCATAATAGCACAAACCGGGAAAAGCGTCATTGCTGTAGTTTCATAAAATGGGCCATGGGGCCCAAGTGAAACCTTGGCTAAAAATTCCTGAACACCACGAAAGTACCGCTATTAGACCATCATCATGACCAACATCAGTACTGTGCACTAAATTTTATGAAAGGAGAAGCTTTTTGTGTGAGTCCACATGATGGGCCCCAGGGCCCACCGGGCCTCAAGCCCAAAATTCCTGAACAATCCTAAGGTATGGCTGTTAGACCATCATCATGACCGAACATTAGAACTGTGCAACAAATTGGTTGGAGATACAAGATTTTGAGGTATTTCATAAAATGGGCCCATAGCCCAAACCGAGCCCTCAGCCCAAAATGTCTGAACCCCCCCAATGACCCTCTACCTAAGGATCAATTGAAACTTGCAGGAGGGAATTCCACAAAATGGGCCTTTAAAAATTTACATTTAAAATTGGGACCTTGGGTCAAAAATTAATGAACACCTCGAACAAACAGCTGTTAGACCATCATTATGACTGAACATCAGTACTGCACACTAGAATTTGTGAGAGAAGAAGCATTTGGGTGACTCCACATGATGGGCCCCAGGACCCACACCGAACCTCGGGCCCCAAATTCCTGAACACCCCTGATAGCCCATGACTTGGTCGTCATTGTCACTAAGTTTCATAGCTATCCATCGAAGGTTGTAGGAGGAGTAGCAATTTGAAGTCAATTGTTGACAGATAGATAGATAAATAAATAGATAGACAAGCATGATCACAATAGCTCACCCCAGCCATACGGCTAGGGCAAGCTAATGAGCCTCACATTGGGCTTGCTACTTTGCGCTCCATATGTTTTTACCATTCTACTAGGTAACTTACCCTGGCTAGTATGTTTGTATCAGCAGCCACGACTGAGGACAGACACTTCATGGCCCTCGTCCTGATGGCGACTGCTGTCTCGCTGAGCACCCTGAGAATCTGAAATGGAGACAGAACAGGAGATTGAGCTGCAGTAATGAGTCAAAATAAGGGATCAGCGACCAATGCTTCATCAGATTGATTCGGAACTTGGTACACATGTCCGCCTGGGTAAAATCTAGGATGATTTCTAAACTGAGCATTGCTGCATAACTGCTGCCCTCTATTTCGCAGGTTTCATGCAAAATTATCAGGTTCCTCTGATTTATACAAAGCTTGGGTAAATGTGGACTACAGTTATTCGCGCCGAATATGTCAGTCACTTCAAGGTCACTGGAGGTCAAATCTGCATAACATGTGTGATTTCCATAACTATGCTGAAAACTTGGTAATAATAATATCTTGTTCTCATATAGCACTTTTTCACGTCAATGAAATGCTCAAAGCGCTCTACAGATATTACCCATGATCATTAGTGACTCGCCAAACCCACACATTAGATAGTGCGCATGTAGATGTGGAGTGAAGTTGGTCCTGAACAACAAATTCTCTGATCATCACAATGTACATGTGGGTGATACTGGTGGACCCATGGGCTATGTTCGCTCCATTTCCTCCAGTAGCACCGTCGATTCTCACTGCACATTGAACAACTTTTCTGTTTGAGTTGGCGCTATATAAGATCCAATTATCCAACATTTCATTGAATAGCACTACGGACTGGTGTCAGAACTAGATGAATAAATTATCATACCTGTGCTAGGTAGCTGTCAAAGCTCTGTGAAAATGGTCTCTTGGAGGCCAGGTACCGCGCCACCATGCAAGCACTATCATAAGTAATGATGCTGCGGCTCTTCCTGGAAAAACATAAGGAGACAAATTGGAACGATTATAATAAGCCAGTTCACAGTGGTATATACGATGTAAACTTGGAAACAATAATCAAGTGAAAAACATTGTGTTAAATCTATATGATCATATCCACTACAACAGTTCTGAAACGGCCCTGCTTGTCTTTTTCTTATTCGTTCGTCAGCGCTCTGATCATATTGGAGTTAGCAAGATATGAGTACTTATATCGTAGAACGCCCCAATTTTGACAACTAGAGGTAATTGCACTATAAGGAGCTACTTTCATTATTTTCCACACATAGAAAACTCAGCAGTTTAATCCCCAGTCCTCTCCTCCACCTCCAAGGACGATCCCCCTGGTACAGTTACCTAGAGTCAATGGGCAAGCAATGTCAAAGGCAGCTATGAGCCTTGCCAGGGGCTTGTCCTGTATGAACAATTATATGCAGGAACAAGCCCAGGAAATTGTCCTTGGGGTGAATTGCCCTCATGGAGAATTATGATTTGCCAACGTTGTCAGCTATTGATAAATTCACAGCATTTGCCATGTTCCTCGTGCTACACTAGTTTTGCAAAATTGTTGATATAAAAATGTTAGTGCCGTATAATTTCATCTATCATCATTATTATGCAATACTGCAACAAAATGTGACATTGCCATTATTTTCAGAGCCCGCTCATTCATCATTTTGGCACAAATAGTCAATCAACAATGATTTCAGTGTTCAGCATTTACCTGAGTCCTCTGAAGTTTTCAATAATCCTGATGGTTGCCAGGAGATAGACCTTCCTCTTCTCACCCCTGTCAAGAAAACCAGTGTTCGAGCCGCCATCTTTTTTCTTGGGCGGGGTCTTCTTGGCCTTGGGCGGAGTCTTCCTGCGCCCTCGGCGGCCTCCTCTGCCGCGACGACTGTTGTCATCAGAGTCGGAGCTTTCGTGGTAGTCTTCGTCTTCATCGTTGTCTTCATCACTGTCCTTCTCAGGATCCTTAGTGGACTTCACTGCATTCTCCATCTCAGCAGATGTGTCCCTGAACCATTGGGCAATGTAGAACTGACGGGTGAACTGCAAGGAGAAGGAGAAAGCGCACATTATATTGGGGCTATGACCACACAAACATGAGCATCATTGGCAATTCGTGGTAGCCTTTGTCATTCTCGTCTTCTCCATCACCGTTCTTCTCCTGGTCCTTGAGGAACTGCATACCGTTCTCCATCTGGGCGGAGCTGTCCTGGGATCACTGGCTAAGGTAGAACTGACTGTCGAACTGCGAGGAGAACAAGAAAACCTCGCAAGAATAGGCCAGCTATGTGGGGTCAGGATATGAGACCATTGTAACTCAAGATTTCACAATGGGTACTGGGGCAATGCGGAAGTGACGGGTGAACTGCAGAGGAAACACAGAAAGTTTAGGAAGTTTCAAATTCCACAGAGGGGACCATCAGACTGAGAGACCATATAAAGACATGACAAGAGAGCTGCGAGGAATATAGAAAACTTGTGAGATTAAGTAGCATTTAACCTTTCATGTCCTTCTCTTGAACTCCATCACATTCACTATCTCGGCAGACATGTCCCAGAACCACTCAGCAACGTAGAACAGGTGGGTGAATCACAAAGAAAGTTTACAACAAGTTTAGGGAGTTTGACAGCAGGCCCTCAGACTATGAGACATGACACGAAAAGAAGAAATGCTTGTAAGACTAGGCAGAGGGAAAAGAGACTGAGAAATTATCAATATCTGGTTCCAATCACACGAACATTAACATATAGGATTCAACATGACGAAATAGGTTCAAAGACGAAATGGATTCAGCATGTTTGTAAGATAATTCTCTACCCGACACTCGACCCAGATGAACAGCTAATTCATCTCTTTGAAACTTGCATAGATGAAAAGAGCATATTTCAATACCCCTAAATCCAAAATTCCTGACTGGTTGTATCTTTGTGATATTGATAACACCATAATAACTGATTTTTTATTCCTCCATAAGCGCAAAAGTTGGGTCGATGATTACTTGCATTTATATCTTCCTAAAAATTATGTGAACTGTTTTCCACATCAGGTTTACATGTTACAAGTGACAGAGTTTAGAAAAGTCAACTTTGCATTGATATTATACTGGGCATGTATTTTCCTTACCCTCATGACATTGAATACATTGTGTAAATTGTCAATTTTAAGAGTTGGATTTTCTAAATATACTGGTCAGAGGGAATCATAATCAGAGGCAAAGTCATCTTCAGCACTCCCATTGGCCTTCAACAAGCCTTAGGGTGACAGCGCACATTTACTAGAAGAGCTGGGTCATTCTGACACAAGAGTGCCTTCTCCAGGCTATGGAGATGAGCAGAGATGTCACAGTCTGATGACTGCTTCACATTAGCTTTGACGTTGACCCTTGACCTTCCAGTGACAGCGCACACTTACTATTAGAGCTGGGTCATTCTGACTGCTGTACATCAGGAAGTCCAAGAGTGCCTTCCCCAGGCTACAGAGATGAGCAGGGATGTCACAGTCTGATGACTGCTTCACATCACCATTTGTTACATGACCTTTGACCTTGACCCTCCAGTGGCAGCAAACACTCACCAGTAGATTTGTGTCATTCTGACACAAAAGTGCCTTCGAGATGAGCAGGGATGTCACAGTCCAATGACTGCGTCACATCACCATTTGTTACATGACCTTTGACCTTGACCATCCAGTGGCAGCAAACACTTACCAGTAGAGCTGGGTCATTCTGGCTGTTGTACACCAGATAGTCCAAGAGTGCCTTCTCCAGGCTATGGAGATAAACGGGGCTGTCCTGGTCTGATGACTGCTTCCCACTATCCTCCCCGGAGTTAGCGAGCATCTGTGAGCAAAAATAACAATATTTATTGTCAATTGTAGCATAAATACATATTGTACATGGAATGATTTGTGATAAATGATAATAGTAGCAGCATGATTTATTATATATACTTTTCCTGTGTGATGAGGTATGATAACCTGCTTCATGTATCTAACCTATACACAATATACACATTTGGTAGTTTTGGAGCCGTTCCTGTACTTTGAGTATGTGGTCTGGCAGTTATGACATACGACAGGCTACGAGGTTGTAATGTTGTTGATTTGTGGGTTAGGCTATGGAGTATAGCCCTCTATGGTGCAAAAAGTTGGGCACCAAAACAAACTGACATGAATAAGATACAATCAGTTGCGGGTCTGACATAGAATGTTGCAGGAAAGATAGAAAGACGTTACTTCAAGGCACTGATTCCGAATTGGAGCCAATTCTTGCCCTGAAGCAAATTGAACTTAATGGCTATCAAAATACCAGAGTGACTACCACTGGCAGAGATAAACCTGTCAATGAGTGACTGTGAAGAGTGATTATGAGACCATGATCCCAGGGTACCTGTGTTATAAAACCCGGGAACCTCTATCACTACATTGGAGCGCTCTACCAATCCTCACTGCCATCATAAATATGCAGCATTTCTCGACACGCCACTATTAAGGCTATACAGGTTGTCCAGTAACACTAACCTCCTTTGATATAGTGTCGAGGACGCCTTGGTTCATTCGGCTGGAGACGGCATCCTTCCTCAGCCGGCTGGCTATCTGGCCCAGGTACTCCAACGATGAAACCCTCATGGTCATGTCATTGGACTTGGTGCTGAACTGATGCATCTGCGAGTAGATCAAACAAGATTACATTTTTAACACATGCCAAGACACAACATTTCACACTGTTGTCGAATGCTAATGGAACTTATGGAAGTACTGACTCATTGTTCTGAAACTTTCATAGATGAAAGGAGTATATTTCATAACCCCTCCTCAGAGGTTGTGAGTTCAAGGCCAGGTTGATTCTTGGACGAGGTAGTTTATCTCAATTGATTTGCTTCACTCAGGTGTAGCCTAAATGGGGATCCTGCTAGGTAACCTGTGTAGCATTGGGCTGTATGTGGCTGCATCTATGGGAATTCGCAAGGGAACACGATAAAGAGAGATAACAAAATATGTGTGCCCGGTGCGGAGAAGCTAGAATCTTGCAAAAAAATGTGTGGGATCAACAGTTACCAACGACCAGGGGTTACAATTGTAGAGCGCTTTGACACATATAAAGGCGCTATAGAAATGCAATTGATAATTACCAGTAATCTCCCAAGGAGACTGAGGAGCAGCTCAGCAGCGGGCCACTCTGGTTTGTTCACTGCTGAGAGCAGATCCTGGACAAAGTTCTCAAACAGAGGCCTGTAGTCTTCCTCATCCTTGCTCACACACCTGTCAAAGATTGAAATTCAATCAGGTTTTCATCTTATCTCAGACACTAGGCCGAGCACCAAATGTGTGGGCGAGAAAATGGCTACTGCTCAGGGCGAGCCAAGTCAATCACAATTGGGAGTAACGCCCAGAGGAGTGAGATATATTCATAATGATGAGAATAATATCCATCGTAGATAGATAGATGAATATCAATTTATTACCATTTCAACAAACAGAAATTAGGTATTGCTGACAGTGAAAAAACAATACAGAAATAATATATACACATATACAACAATATATACAAAACATCTACCAACTGAACTGCAAGTTAGGGAGGGCACCTAGCTTTGAATGACCATCACTGGGTTACCCAGAAGAAAAACTTGGATAAGAGTGGAGAGTTGACGGGAGGCACAAAGGAAAAGGGCGATACTACCACAACAAGAATGATTGAGTCAGCCAAAAAGATATGTGGGCACCAGTCCGCTACGTGTGGCCGACTAGCGCCAGATTCGAAAGTTTGGTTGGTGGTATTTTGAGATCCGATGTTTCTGGCAATTGACGCCAGAACGAATGGGTATGTTTCCCAGAGAATAGGTTACTTCTGAAGTAAATAAAGCCAAGGCAGCATGGTCATATTAAATTGTTGATCAACAGGTTGTGACTCTCAGATATCTACAGACCTGGGCACCAGCACAAGATTGGGGATGCCTGAATTTCCCAGACAGAAATATGATCTGTAACTATGTTATTGGGTGTAATTTGAAAATTAGGAATATATGGAGTGCATTAGAGCATAACCTATTTATAGGCTAGTTCACGGTTGCAATATATTGTGGGATAATGATATGGTTTCAAATGTCGGAGACAAATGCACAGACACCACATACTTGTCTTGCAGGTAATATGAATAACATTCTTCTGTGTTGTAAAATTGAGTTCCCCTGAGGAACATCACTCATTCTAATGTATTATTGGCTTGCCTTGCACCTGTCAAAGGTAGCAAACCACTATTCAGTGTTACCTCCATAGTTGACATGTACACTAGATTTGCTCTCTCCACTACCAAGCTAAGCCTAGCAGAAGATTTTGCAGGAATATCCAAATCCCTATCTCAAAGTTGATATTCTGAGCTTTTTCAAGCTAGAATAGCTTGGACAGTGTTGGAGGATTGAGCTCAGCCTCGAGGCCGGTTTGGGGTGGCCTAAGCCTTGGCCTCGGAGGGTGCATCCTCAGCCTCAGCCTTGGAGCTCCCAGCCTCATAAATTTTGTCGAGGTCGGGCAATTTCACAATTCACTTCAATCGAGGACTAGAACATGCGAAGTGTCATGCCCTGAATTATTATCAATGGATAACAATGAATAATTCAAATTTGACTGTGACTGACGTTGGAATGACCTCATTAGGGACCAAATTTTGGCCAACATACACCAAGTTTCATTCGAATCCAGCAACATTAGAAATGATGCATGATTACATAATTTTGACCTCTGGTGACCTCAATTGAAATGAACACCATGGTTTGATATTTTCACATGGGACCTGCCAAATAGAGGGCAGCAGTCATGCAGCAACGCCCACTCGCCGCCGCCGTCCGGACACCCAACACCATAATATTCCCGAACATGTGAATATAAAATATATGCTCTCTGGAATGAGTGTACAAACTGTATGGTATGTGTGCAGCACTGCGGCAGTGCATGTAAATGTACTATCGGCATCTACAGCTGTTTATTTCCTGTCTCTTCTGCAATAGACTACGCAGTAGTAATAAGTAATATCCGCTGCAAATGCGTTTGGCTCATATTTAATTTACTTTTAGGGGGCTTGTAAGCTATCCCTTCTGTATTTTGTAGAAACCATGTTTTGTTCCTGAGCACTAGTAGGTATAACTTGTGAGAAGGGCCCACCCACTAAAATTTGAATATTATTTGCTCCACAAGCCAACCCATGGCAAAGTATCTCAATTTTACCCCTATTGCCTCAACTCCTTTGGGGCGAGGAGTAAGGATCCTGGGCTCCAAAAATAATACTACGTTGGATGGAGTGAAAGTAGGCTTCGATATTTTTCTGTGATATAATGAGAAACCCGGCCTCGGCCTCGGAGGGTGCGGCTTTGGTTTTGAGGCGGATGCCTCGGCCTCGGAGGTGGTGGCCTCGACTACAACACTGAGCTGAGTATTGACTAGGTGAACTTTTCACCAGGAATGAATAATTAGAGAAAAATTATATAAACTAAGTTCTAGGTAAACTCATTCACAACATTACTTACTTCTTAAGAAATACTGAGAGAAAGTTCTGCCCTGTCCTGACAGCAGTTTCATAGGCATTGACAACCAGCACGCCATTGTCAGTCTGGGGAAAGATGAATATGAGTGGAGTAAGATGAATTGTACTGCCGAAAACTAATCAGAAATATAGTTGATCAGAGTTCAGAGTAGTCAATAACATTTGAGTTTATGGGTGAATTTGCTACATAGCGCCACCGTTGAGGGCTATTTTGCATGTATCACAGGAGGATAGCAGTTATTTAATTCTAACCCAAGATTAGAACATTGACTAAGATACTTCTTCCAACATGCAAGCCTGCAGCTGCTAGCACTCACAGCTTTATGGTTATACTGAGTAAGGTACTTCCATAAGAATTTTTAAGCACCTGAATAGGTAAGGCTAAATCTGCCGCCGGTTAGCCAGAATCATCAGTAAGAGTTTGGTTTGACATAATTCAACGTGAACCAATGCTGCTCAACTAGCATTCTTCCCGAATGAGTGGAGTGAAATTCAGGGTTGCTAACAGTAGAGGCTATAGTCATAACTCACTGCATCTGTGACAGGCGCATCCACATCATCATATTCCTCATCGTTGTTGACCTTTGGTGTCTCCCTCTCTGATGGTAGTACCACCACACACTGAATGAGCTGCAGTACTAACGCTGTCACCATCTGTATCCCATCCTCAGAGTTGAGTCTATCCAGAAGAACAAGTGTAATCATCAGAAGATTTCAATAACAATACCATAATTTCCTTGGTGTAGATCAGTAACATATTTCATAACAATTCTTCTCAAAATGGCCTTTCGACTGCATGTCGCCTTGAGTACTAAATTTGCCACTGAAAATCAGTTCAACAAAAGAAACAAACACCCCTCTGGGCCCTCCCTCCTCAGCATAGGCATCAATCCTGGAGAGTTCCCCATCACATTTTGAGGATGTGCCCGATGACTTAACAATTTCGGCACAGTGAAATTTTGGGCTACAGGGTCGTGAGG
>JAUOBX010012460.1:0-14348 GCA_032360705.1 Eupentacta quinquesemita
CCTGAGGATTATAAATCTACAGCTCTACGAATCAAGCTATTCACCACTCTATGAATCGGGCAAACACTTTGCCTGAACATGAATAGTTCATATCAGTTAATCATGGAAGCTAGTGAATAATGAATAAACAATTTCATGACAACACAACCACAAACCCAACATAAGTCCACTAGGCCCTATATTTTGAATATTAGTTCGGTTTGAGCTACTGAACCATTGGTTCTCTAGTTTTCCTTTCTATTTTCAAAAATTCAACACAGTTTCCCACGATTTAGTGCAATTAATGGGTTTTCAGACATCTGAATAGGGTGGGGTAGGGGGAGGGGGCGGCAATGAGATGGAGACAATTGAGAGGATTCATGCTAGGCAGGATACTAATGAATGAGATGAGGGACTAATGAGATGGGGGACTATGGTGCTTAACCTGGATAGGAAATATGCCTAACTTTTGGCCATACTTTGACATCTGTGCCATGTTAGTGGTCTATGTCATATGATGAATAGAAGAGTCATAGCTCGAACAGTATCAATTGTAACAATGGACTGGCTTATTGCTGGAATGCTGTCCATGCATTCAAGTATATGAGGAAGATGTATGATTTACATAAAATGCTGGAGTATTGATGGAAGGGGACTATTTCGATGTCCAATGCATTCTTCATTAATCCATCTTGACATAGTAGGAAATATTGTTTATGATCTTCACCTCAACCTATAGCAGGGCAGGAAATAAGCGGGGGCGCGGGGCTATTAGCCCTCGGAAAACTGAAAATAGCCCCATCAGAAATTTCACGAGGGCGAAAAAAAACCTGATGTAGTAAGAAAATGGCCCCATCACTCCAAAAGCAGCAGGGAATTATTATGAGGAATTCCATTTCTGTGCCTGGAATCGGCCAAATATGTAGCAAAATTCATTGAATATGAGGAAATATATGCTTTCTGATACCTTTTAATCGAGTTGTAATCACCTCACGATGCTTCTAAATCCAAAAGTGCCCCGTGCATTGGAGAAGAGTAGTTCACGAGGTTTTTTTTTCATTGAAATATTCCAAAATAGCCCCCGTGACAGAAAAATTAGTTCCTGCCCTGTGGTTAAAGATAACTTTTCCTAATTCCATCACACTTTGACGGAACACTACATAATGTTACATAGATCATGTAAAATTAACCTTAAATGGCAGCCACGTCATTGTTCCCCTATGAATCTTCCTACGTTACTACTTTGTTTCTTCCTGGGTAACTGTTGTCACTTCAGGCCATTTTGACAGTTGTTCACCATTTTCCAACTAATTTAATATTGACATTTCAAGGAATGAAAGACAACCTGCAGGCCAGGTTTGTTCATGTAGTACAACATCAAGTAGTGCATGGTGGGATGCCTCATATATTGTGCAAAAGCACTTGGCACAAACTTTGATGCCATTTTTTCTGTATGAAAATACATTGCATGATCATGGTATTGATTAGTGCATAGACTCATAGATTTGGTTATCGACAATATATCAAGTTATAGCATGCATCTTAAGCCTGCGATTGGTACAGGGGCTTGGCAGGGCTATATAATTAGGATGTATTACAACACTTTTGTGTTAACAAAGGTCAAACGAATTGCTATTTTTTGGCAATGTAACATGATATATTTGAGAGTACCCACTACCATGTGCTTTCAGTTCATTGAATGCCCTCATCCCCATGCCTCATTTGAGGGTGGAAGTGTATCTTTATTGGTATCTGCTATAGAATCGATAAATACAATGTTTTGTTGAGTACCTGAAATATGCAACAGGGAACTGTGCTCAGCAGTCAACACCTACTTTACTAATTTCCATTACTATATATTTATATACAGACTGACTAGCAGCACTGACAAGAACTAGTAGTAGTCTTTCAGTTATAGTTGGTATTGCTTGTTGGTTTTGCTAGTCAGTTGACTTGACTAGAGGACATGTTAGTCAGTAGCCATCAACTTGAATCAGATATTCGCTAGTTTGCAGAGACACCACATCGAATTGCACGATCACTAGCCGGGTGCCCACCAACTAGTTGTGTAGCTAGTTCATCCTCCAGGTGGTTGCACACTGGCACTGACTAGAATATTCACTAGTCAATGAATACCGACTAGCATAGTAATGAAGAGAGCCAGTCGATATGGAAGCATGTGTTTGTTGGTCTTGCTAGTCGTGCGCCACTGACTAGAGGTTAAACTATAGCCTATATACACTGACTAGAAGTTGTCTAGTCGGTAGGGGCATCATACTGACTAGTGATGGAGTAGAGTCCACCCAATTTGAGTCAGGGACCGAGTTCTTAGCATCTGAGACAGAGTCCTCAGCTCCGAGTCAAGATCGAGTCCTCATGGAATAAATGATCCCCATTGTTTAGGGGTTCGGTCCGAGGTCGTTTCGAGTCAACAGCTCTAGGTCAAAGTCTGACAACCGCGTTAAAACAATAACTACAGTAGTGAACGAAGAGGTGGCGATACTTCATACTTGGTATGTGGGTTGACCATATGGAGTACATAACCTCTATTGTTTTGAAGTTTCGACCAAGGTCATTTGAGGTCAAGAGAAGTCTAAGAACCTTGTGAAAACGATACCGAGTAAATGAAAATGTGCAGGGACTTCATACTTGGCATGGAGGTTTGTCATATAGAGATCATGGTCCCTGTAGTTCTGGGGTTTGGTGCAAAATCACTCAGGGTCAACGTCTAACAACCCTGTAAACAGGATATCTAGTAAACGAAAAGGTGCAGAGACTCTATACTTGGTATGTAGGTTGGCTATATGGACTACATGATCCCTATCGTGTTGAGGTCTGTTCTGAGGTCAACAGAAGTCTGTCTAGAAACCTTGGTAACTAGTGAACAAGAAGGTGCGCCATAAATTACAAATTAGTTGATTTGTAGGTTGGCCATATATGGCATGACCCCCATCGTGTGTTGGGTCAGTTGCGAAGTCATCTGGGTTGGAAAGAGGTTCAAGTCTGAAAACCTTGTGAACACGATAACTAGTGAACAAAAGGGTGCGGAAACTCTTCGCTTGGTCCGTAGGTTGGCCACATATAATACAATATCCCAGCTGATCCTTCATCTTGCCCAAGATGATCGTAACTGTGTTGGATTCTTTCCTGGCAACGAGGTGAGGAATCTCTACGCATCGTTGCGTTCTTGTCATTTGATAAGGTAATGAATGATACCAGATGTTGAGGCACGAGAACGTTTGGTTTCACCAAAGTTATATATGTGAGTGTCGCTTCCATAATCCCCATAGCCTACTGTTCCGGGGCAAATACGGACAATGTCCATTCAAACAGTCGAGGAATCACAACACATTCCGGCAATCTGGTTCATCAGTTGCGTATCGTGTGTAAGTATTTGTATGGTCAATACCGATACCAAATAATGGATTCGTTAGCAATTGAAGTATAATGATATGGTAATTTATGAAAATATGACTGTTACTAGGTAATCCTGTTGCTATGGCAACTACTATTCATACAGCCTATAACCAACATATGTACAGATTATTTTCCTTCCATTATTGAAAGTGGATTACTGGGCTACTGTAGCTATATTTTCATCTCCACTGGTGTTCCACGCTCGTAAACACGGAGTCCATGTGATGTTAGGACGCAAAACATTGTAATTTGCACCTGTTGCTATGGCAACGCATTACTTCACATTGGACAATGCAAAATGTGTGAACATTGCATTTTTGCCATAGAATACCCAAGTCCACTCGGTGGACCACGTCAGATATTTTCTGAGCTACTTTTAGGTCTTCGCCCCACTGCCTATACTACACGTAGGTCAGTGGGATTCATCGAGCGAGACTTCACAATATGCTGTACTGCAGTCTGCACTATACGTACGTAGGCGCTAGCCTAGCATAGACAGCTAGCTGTATAACTATAAGCTCGCTCTTCAGCGACACATACAAAGCGTTCCAACAGAACAAGATATGACAATCGGAGCAGCCACGTACTTGAGGCGAGAGTGTTGAACAGACCGATAAAGTGAGGGAGCTCTTCTGGAACGGGTAAAAAACAGTTGAGCAACTCCTCAGAAGAGCCTGGTGAAGCACGCCACCAGTAAATAATACGGAGCACTTGAAGGGTGTAGCAAGGGTAGCAACGGCCTATCTAACTTCCTACGATATGTTTGTTATATATATCTATAATAATGTATACTAGCCCACTATATAGAGCATCATTCATGATTCATTCACATAGCAGTCTCATTCCCATGAGTCATCCATATGAAAATATCGAACAGGGTAGGAGGCCTACAAGTCTTAAAAAACACTACTATTTTCCTCCATCATAGTACTTCTCAAAACAGTCCCTGGTACTGTATTTTGTTTATCCACACATTTTAAAATTGCCTGTATTCCATTCATTGACAACCTTTTGCGAGAAGAAATACATGTTCATACCCAATATATTGCATATGGGCAAGCCAGGGGATGCTTCCTATATGAGTCCAACATGGGCCAGCCCATGTGGATCCCATGAACATTTGTCCGTGTTGCCCGTGTGGGCCCCACGTGGGCATTATTTGTTTATCGGGCCCCATAGGGGCGGCCCTCATGCGCCCCGTCAAACGATGAAAAGCATAAGCATATGCCAATGAACACGGCAGCTGCCCACTCAACACCCACATACTAACCAGATGGGTTCCATTAGAGTTACCCAATCCTTCACCCACGACAAACTTCCCACATAAAACCCACACAACGGCCACCCGTGCTCCACGAAAAGTGGCCATTGTCCGCCCATGCCCACGAAAATCTTGCAGTGCCCACGAATAACCCGTCTGGGCTCCACGTGGGCATGCTGATTGGGTATCACGTTCTCCTGTACATCAACTCTGTACTGATGTAAATATATTGGTAGTTTGTGGACTGTCGATTCCTCTCGCAGCCTTCGGTCCGTCCATTCATGTTATTTTTTTCAATATTTGCTCAAATGTAGGAATCCATACTCAGGAATGGCTTTTATCACCCCTTTGCACTTTTCAAAATAATCCGATAATTTGCATAATCGGGATTTATGGCAAGCTGCTCTATTTCTATTCGTTATTCTGAGATTATTACACGCATTTGAGATGTCTTCAATTGAATGAGCATATATTCCGTTTTGGGGATATATCTTCAATTGAGTTATTGATATCTTCAGATGATTGAAGTTATCAAGGTATTTATGATTCATTTGTTGATATGTGGATATCAGTAGACATCTATTGATATCTGCTTTCTAATACCTGTTATCCAATTATTGTAATGACAAAACCGATGCCCTTCTCAAGTGGTTGTGACAGTGGCTCGAACTAAAAAAAAAACCTTGGCAATTATTATTATATGTTACACACAAGCTCGCTTGTTCCACTCGGTGATCACTGAATCGGTATTAGCATAAAGTACGCACTGTACCTAAATAGTTATGATGACTTCGATTTGTTAAATTGGCAGTGAACTTGATTATCAAGTTCGGAGGGACGAGACAGGTGCCATTTTGTCCACAGTGCTGGCACACATGCAGAGCCCATCACATTGAACACGCAGTTGAATACTAATGTGGGGAAATTCGTTGGCCGATATCTAGGACGATATGATATGTCAGTACTATATTTGATACGGCATGTATAAAGGATTCATACAATCCATTGGGGCACGAAATTGAATTATTTGGATTTGACCATCGTACAATTCGACTACAGTACATTCCCCCTGCACCCCACCACCTGGTGACGTCACTGGTCTCGCGAGAGGGGGTGGGGGCGCCAGGTGTACATATAATTAGGCTCATACAAGTTTTCTTCCATATGAATGCCAATATTTATGAATGAATGAATGCTCGATGAATTATCAAATATTTCCCCACGCTTCTTGCGTAGGCCTTCGTAAACTTAGGACGTGCTGTCGTGAAACACACCCAACAAACAGGTCAAAATACATGAACGGGGTTGTCAGAAGTCATTTGCTATGCTAAATATAATTGAGCTTCCTTCAATCATTTCATTTTCATAAATTCGTTACGTCACTGCATCATAGTTCATTTTCATAAATAATACCAACAATTAAATGTAGGCTGATATTTAAGTTTTCTCAAGTTTACCGTCCCCATACGTAAATGACGATGCTTCTAGGTGCGGGTGATAACATGTCGCATTGCTAATAAATATACAAATTATGCGATTTGTGTATTTACAATAAATGTAGTGGCGTAAAGATCAATTGTTTTGGTATATCCTTCGCCGTCGAGTCGTACAACATAATTGCGTCTGCACAATGAAAGGAATACGTTATTCATAACTATATATTTATTCATCTGTAGCTGTTGTTTGTATTCTGTATGCTTCTATGTTCTTAATAATAGGGGATATTCCTCTGTGATGTATGACTGATACTACTGGTCGACTGATACTAGCACATTGTTTAGGCAAAGCCCTCATTGTGTATTACGTATATGGTTGGCCCTAGGAATCATGATGAGCTACCCCCAAGGAAACACAGATGCCGAATCATAAGAAGAGTGTGTTTTCCAATTGTATATAGTGACTGTAATGGGTTATATTGCCATTCGATCAATGGATTAGCCATTTTGAATTCTTCACAATAAGGCGGTGCTCGGCAGAACTCGAAAGAGTATGGTATGGACAACACTTCTACCAAATTGTGTGGATGTGCAGTTTGACACCTTTTTTTTTTATTGTATATGGATTTTTGTCTTTCATCTTTTTATATTCATTGATATACCTCGAATGATTCACACATCGTGATTCGCATCACAAGGCGTCATGATTTTATCATATTCATTACACTACACTAGATGCATGGAGATAACTGGGTGGCTAGTGGGTCGATTATTCGTTTGGTGAATTGTTCAGTATATAACAGTTATATAGGCCTACACTTTATTTGCAGACGTGTCCGGTATTGGTGTTTATTCGTTCACTGCGGGTTTTTTTTTACGCCTATCGTTGATTTATATAACCTGGTATTCATGTAACTTTAATTTTTATTTGATTGAGACTATGATACGATGTACTTAGAATGATGGTATATTTGACGTGGGTATCTGATTTGTTTGACGGTGTTGTGATATTCAGGAAGTCCAAATACAGGAACCAAAAATGTAATCTAAGACAGTGCCCGTACAAGTTTGCTGAGTACCGGTACATATTAGATGAACATTCATTATCATTGCATCTGAGTTTCAGCTACAATAGCATTAACCAACATTATCAGAAAGATGTACTTCCATAATTCCACTCATTCATAATCGAACACCCGCCGTTCTCGATTATCTTGCATTGTTATACTTGTCATTATCTAGCGAACGTAACAATATGACTTTACTTTGAATCTTGTCCAAGACTGGACTCATGAATCACTAATGCAAACAACACCGAATTACATTTTCAGTCGTCTACAACGATACACCCCTGCTCGTGCTCTACACCCTTCATTCTTGACTTGGAAACATCATGGCAACCCCACACATACCTCAAGGGAAGATTCCTGTGCCTACTCCTGTCGATCGCGTGAGTCAGACAACCAATACTGGAAACGTTTCACTGATAAACATAATTTTAACATCTCATTTATTCAACGAGCAGTGATATTTTTTATTTGTTTCTGTTTGCTCTTCCTCAATTGCTATGTAAGTTTCTTCGGAAAATACGCTTCATAAATGTTTATAGGCACTTACTTGCTTACTTAAAACTATATAAATGTGAGACACCAATTTTGTTGTTTGGTCAAATACAAAGTCAATCGCCCTACTATCGTCTTTTTAGTGTTGGATATCCAGACATTCCGTTTCTTCGTAATGGGAAAACTGTGACGAGTGTGTTTACTTGGCACTTGTTCATTTCGCGTCTCGGCGAATCGACCCCTTTATTGCCAAAACTTAGTTTCCAGAAATGGCAGTTTGGAGAATCGTCAATATTGAAATGGTCCTACCGAATGTTGAGCAAAACATGTTGGGGTCATTCTACATGAAGTGCAAGTATTATGAGTGTTATTATCAGCGTTGAGCGCTAGTGTTCACACACAGAAAACCGGACCCGCCAGGTAAGCTACCCAGGCAGTCAGGAATGGTTGGTTATGCTTTGGATAGCGCTGTTGGGTCTGTACCGGTTCGAGTGAGAGCATGGTTGAATGTGCGTTTTTCTTTCACATTAGCAGTGTCATTCGTGGCATTGTGTCTTGCGAGTTCCATGCCAGTAGACATTCCGTTTCTACCATCTCATTAAGTCATACAATCTCATTAAGTCATTGGGTAGTGGCACATCGGGGCGGTACAATTATATATAAACAGTAAAAAAGAGAACCAGCTTATTGGCAAGTATTTAGCTTAATTGCACTTCTAGTCTTGCTACACTTCAGTGAGGCGTGGACGCTCACTGTTGGGATGACGCATAGATTGGACTTACTTCGCCGTATCGGTGGATAACGCGGGCGGGACCGTGTGTGGAACACCATGGTACTTGGGGAGTTTGGATGATGAGAATCATTAATACCAATCCTATATAGCGCAGTATCGAACCGGAGGGTTGCTCAAAACGCGATACGATTGGAAAACACACATGATACAGCAAAATAAAAGGAGCAGTTGCCTGATTCGTGATTATCAACAGTCCTCCCGGCGTACTATACAGTTCATCGCTTCCTGTCAGTACGATACCCGGTGAACTCGGGTCGCCTGCCGTGCGGCCACATGGCATTTGCCTAACTCTGGAAGTTGGGAGCGATGGGTCAAGCTCTGGCCTGGTTGCTTCCTCGGAGGAGGACGGGGGATTGGAACAGCGGGTGGATACGGCCCTCCAGGTACCAACAGTAAGTGAGTGAGTGAGTGAGTGAGTGAATCTGTATGAAACGTGTGCAATATTCGGACCAGAGCTATAATCGTCAAAGAGAGAATAGAACATTTGAAGGAGTAATCGACTTCAATCTTGAATCGACATTCAATATATGCATACTGTGACTGCGGCATTGAGGACCTTGAACATTCTCACATCTGGTTAGCAAAATAATAACATTGTGTGCAAACAATCACATTCGAGTTCGTCGTAACCAATTAGTATCGAAAACATTGGAAAAGCGTTTCTTCGTATTTTTAATCTGCATGAAAAAAAATGTTCGTCGAACAGCGCTCTCTAAACGAATTTACATGTATTCCAAGACTCTTTCCCATCTTAAGTTTAGCGTTATCAAATGTGTCTAGAAGATCAAAGCAACAGTTAGGCTATATGGCTCATTTATGTATTAGCTAATTAAGAAATATTGGCAGAAGAGCGCCCTCTCAACACATGTCACGGTATTTTATGACTATCTCGCAGATTCGAGTGGCTGACGTAGTATTTATAGTTCAAAGTCTTCGGAAGTATTAGAAGCCACTCTTCAGGAATGATCAGGAATTATTGTGAGAGCCTGACCATTATTCAACGTGTGCAATATTGGTTGAATAGCGCTCTCTAAACAAAATTCAACAGGTTTCTTGACTATGTTTTCTTTGAACAAAGTTATATAAGTGACTGAAGTAGTATTTCATCATTCAATGACTTCGAATGTACTGGTATCCTTTAATGACATGATTGAAACCCATTTCCAACCATTACCCGACGTGTTCGATCTTAGCAGCCATTTTGTTTATACTAATAAAAACGATTCTCATCTCGAGAACCGTATTAATCAATGTCAATGAAGACGACTTCATGTCCATGCTGCAAGGTTCTTTCTGGTGGCCACCGGACTGAAAGTAGAAAAGAAAGATATATGTTACATACCGAATGTGCTAGTTACACTCAGATAGTCTGCTTTCAAAATTATCGCATCAATCAGTTTGTGTTTACGTGTCTCTTCAATCAAGATCCAAGGCACCAGTTATATATTTTAGTACTTCACATAATGTTGCTCATGCACACCACTTTAAAGTCGTTTAGTCGCCTGCTTCCTCATTGAGAATAGGTCACCGCTCATATGATGACGTCAAACTAACCGCTACTATTCATCAATCTACTCGAATTTACTCTTGAATATCAGCGCGATATGAGTACCTGCCTCAAAGTTGAATATTAGCGATGAAGATACCTGCCTTGGAGTTGAATATGAGTGATGTAGAGACCTGCATTGAAGTTTAAGATTAGCGATGTTGTTACCTGCCTAGAAGTTCAATATTAACGATGTATGTACCTGCCTTTGAATTGAATACTAGCGATGTAGGTACCTGCCCTGACTTTGAAAATCAGCAATGTAGATACCTGCCTCGAAGTTGAATATCAGCGAAGTAGGTACCTGCCTCGAAGTTGAGTTGTAGTGATGTAGATACCTGCCGCGAAGTTGAATGATAGCGATGTAGATACCTGCCTTGAAGTTGAATATCGGCGATGAAGGTACCTGCCTCGAAGTTTATTATTAGCAATGTATATACATGCCCTGAAGTTGAATATTAGCGATTTAGATACCAGCCTTGAAGTTAAATATTTGTGATGTAGGTACCGGCCATGAAGTCGAATATTAGCGATGTAGATACCTGCCCTGAAGTCGAATATTAGAGATGTATAAATACCTGTCTTGAAGCTGAATATTAGCCACGTAGGTATGAAGTTGAATATTGGTGATGTAGATACATGCCTTGAAGTTGTTTACTCAACTTTCAACATCCCAGCCTAACATCAGAGGAACAGATTCCCATTAGTGCCAACAACACATTATACATTTCTGAGGGACTAGCTCTTGCATTCGGGATTCCGTTTTCGAACATTATGCATCATTTAATAATATATTTGATTATTCCAGAAGCTTCTCTGCGTGGGTGGAGCCAACGCTCCGAACAGACAGGTCAGGAACAAACAGGTTCACGTTAATATCCAAACAATACAACTTGCATTGTAATAACATATTATGAGGGCATTTTTATTACAAGTTGTAAACGAGTGGTGTTTACATGACCCATGCTATTTGTTTATCCCCGTGCCGTGCAAACCAGGTATTTTTGGCCGCATAATATATGGTTCGATTTATAAGGTTATATAAGAAAGACGAATCGAGGAATATGGCGAAGACAGTTGGTTAACATTTTAATGATAAAAATCACGAGCTTATTTGCCAACAATTATTTTTCAATTTGTTCACGAATGTTTCTAGCCCATGACGCGTGGACTGGAAGCGACAGTGCTATGACGAGAAACGTCATGAGTATATATAATTGACCAGAAGCTGTATTAGAACTTCTCAGTGTAGTCATAGTCCAATGCTGAGCGTATATTTCACAATTTTTTCGAAATCGTAAATAGGCAGGCGAGCATAGTTCGGGTGGTAGTGTTTTCTGTGTCCTCTGTAAGAATGGTGGTGTACGAAACAATACAACATGGCACTCACATAGCGCCCACGACACGATAGAAGTGAATCAAGTTAGCAGATTAGTTTTCAGTTCAGCCTCGAAGGTCTGGAGTGTCCAGATTTCCCTGATGTCGCGCGGGAGAGCGCTCCACGAGGGTGGTTCGCCTGAAATGAGACCTGGTCTTGGGTTGACGTAGGAGAGTAATGTCAGATCGGGTTGCCTGAAGAGACCTTGGTGGATGGATGACTTCCTGTAGATATGCTGGAGCCTCGGACTAACGACGGTTGACAACATCCACCGAAATCTTGAAAATGATCCGCTGTAGAATTGGTTGCCAGTAAAGGCGGTATTATAATGTTTTACATAAGTTCCAGTTGGGGAAAAAGGAGAGTGCGGCGAAAAGGAATTGCCAATTATTTTTTCATAGCCAAAATGGAAGGGTTATAATATTAATATGGCGTTAATGTATTTTTTACTCAATTAAAATATTTTCTCTAAATGTTAGAATACCGTTTTCTGTCCAGTGTACTTCATTCTGTAGGCTTATGTTTCGAAATTTATGACCATCATTGGAGCTTGTGATCTGGCACAATATTCAACTGAGCATATCTACTTCCAGTTGGGTATTTAAGAACTTGGTTTAAATTGATGTATGAACAGGCACCACACTGTTACCTGAACAGGACAAGCACAAACGCAATGTTGAGATTATTGTTTCTTAAATTTTCAGTTAAATAATTTCATTCCATTGGATGAGTCATTGTTCAATTGAAAAAAAGAAGTTAAAGCGAGATATTACTCGGATGTATCCTTGCTAACAGTAAAAAGCCTCACTGGAAGTAATATTATGTTTGTGTTACGAGTTTAATCGACGGATGGGGAATATATCTTTCGTCTGGCATGAATCAAAACTAAACAGTTAACGTTAACGCCCCCGATAGGTATACGTCACGGTATTTCATTGTCACGCGCCGTCATCGTGAGTGCATTTGCACTATGATATCAGTACTCGATCACAGTTTCATGACGATCTGGATTAGGTCGCTTGAAGGGCTCCTCAGTGACTGTTAGGAAAAGTCGGGAAACCGAAGGTGGTGTTTCGACATTTTGCGTCATTCTATCTGGAGGTTTGCCATACCTTTTACACCTACAACTGAACCCTGAATATTGGAATTGTTATTGTGAATCCTGTCGAATGACATGGAAAGTATGCTAGTGCCGTATTGAGTTATACTTAACACATTGGCGGAACGGTTATTTGACAAATACTATAACCAATAGGACGTTGGCGGATTGGACTAGTATTTATCATGTCATATGTTATCATACGTCACTCTCATTATACATCATTCTGGAAAGTAATTATGACACCCAAAAATCGTTTAGTTTTTTCTTTCTCAGCCAGCATTCGTTGATGATAACAGTGAGTTTCAATGATACGGAATCGGAAACGGCTACCAAAGCAAAGTAACTAGCTTGTGATGTTGTTGTTCTATGGCGAGTAAGTTGTCCTCGACGGAGGGGTCCGGTAATCGCATGTCAACGTGGATTTTATCCTAGCACATATCCTGCGTTTCCATGTCAACTCACTATCCCCTCTTTCCGTCCCTCCCTACTTCATCTATTTGGTAGGTTATATGACTCGGTGACTGTTTACAGGTAGCGATGTAGCCAAATCGGGGCGTTTGAGGTAGGAGCAGGAGAAATGTTGGTGACGTCGTATCGAATAACAAGTAGAGAGTTGGTTGCCTTCTTGCAAAGTAACGCAATATTTGTTATGAGGCTCTATCTATCTATCTATCTCTCTATCTTTCTATCTCTCTATCTATCTATATATCTGTTCACAATTTATTCGAATCGGTGCTCCTACTTTCTACACCCTTTGATGCGTAATCACATTGATGACCAATTGATGGGTCATCTAGGTAGGTTGTTGGAAAAGGTCCGAGTTTTTCTGGTTGGC
Organism: Eupentacta quinquesemita; assembly: GCA_032360705.1. NCBI lineage: Eukaryota > Metazoa > Echinodermata > Holothuroidea > Dendrochirotida > Sclerodactylidae > Eupentacta > Eupentacta quinquesemita. The sequence continues at coordinate 13,310 of JAUOBX010012460.1, forward strand.
CATCTTGTGAAAAATGGAAAGTGCTTATTCGCCTAGATTTGTAGCTCAACCCAGGTGAGTGAGCTATTGTAATGGGAGCATCACTCTATCCATCACTCTAGCTATCTCTCGATCCGTGAACTTTTGCCTTTTTGGGCTGCCAAATGTTCGTTCTATGCTAACGAAACTTGTAAACAATGTTGAATGATGACCCATCTTTGACCTTTTGAAGGTCAGGGTCAAAATCAGTGAGGGAGCATAAAGTGACTCCTCCTGTGTAACGCTACTCCTCCTGAGAATATCAATAGATCATTTTCAAATTAGGTCATGATGTCCCCCAAGTGCTGCTATATAGCTAAAATGTACATGTTCCAAGCCGCCCTTCCACTCACAAGTAGGCACTAGTACTTGCCATATGTTGGACTCTCTGTGTTTACTCTCAATGAAGACCCTTACACATACAATTGAATGGTACGACTGGTTCAGTGTGCCGATTGGAAACAGTCATGTATGTGCTGCGCTATATACCCGGAGAACAAGTTCCTGATACGCTGTGGAGCCCTGCATGACCGCTGTGGGCTGGCAAGTGGAGTATAAAGGAGATACTTGTAATTGAGGCAACCCACTCATGGTTCGTGCTCAAGATTTTGGGGGAATTATATGATAGCCTTCTACTATCTAGTTGACGCATGATTATTCGAGTCTAAAGTAATAGAATAGTATCCCCTTTTCATAAACTGAACATGTATGAAAGTTCAAACCAACAAGGTAATATTCTGAAATGATTATCTGTTGAGTACATTAACATCATGTTTCGAAATAACAACTAAAACACCTAACATAATGATTCGGAGAGATGGAAACATGGATGTGTGAATTCTTGCGATAGAAACGTCTCACAGATTTTCGAAAGACTATGACACTTAACTGATATTATGTCAAATCCAAGTGGATAGCTAGCTTTAGGCCTACTCTAATAATGAATATACTACTACTACTACTACTACTACTACTACTACTACTACTACTACTACTACTACTACTACTACTACTACTACTA
>JAUOBX010012571.1:0-14345 GCA_032360705.1 Eupentacta quinquesemita
ATTTAATTAGGGCCAGAAACCCGGACTGGGAAAACTCCAAAGCCAGAAAACAGCTGCTGAAAGGTCAACACAATACGAGCCAGTAGAGCTACTCAAAAACCTTGAGGGGTGGACTTGCCAGTGGAAGGTGGTCCACAAATGCCCCCCACACACAGGGATGCCACTACACTTTCAGAGCAGCCCTACCAACCCGCATGCTCAACCAACAACAGCTGGTGGTGTACAGAGACAGTACCTGGATGACTCGAGTAGGTCAGAACTCAGGATACACAAGGAACTCGCTTCCACTTGTTCCATGCACCGTTGTACATTCCCATAAACTCCCATCCTCATTCTGTCTCCGTCAACCGACCTCCCCTCAGTCGCATTTTACGACAGGCGAAGAATACCGCAGGAATATTATAAAAGCCCCCAACCCGCAGGTGGTACTGTAGAGTAGAGACAGCTGCCGAATGTCAAAACAATACAAGTCAGTAGAGCTACCTCTGGTACAGGATGAGTGGACTTGCCTGTGGAAAGACACACACAGATTCCACTCTCCAAGTAGCCCCACCAAACTGCATGCAAAACCAACAACAGCTGGTGCATGGTGTCCAGAGACAGAACCTGGAGACTGCATAGTCCAGAACTCAGGATACACAGGGAACTCGCTTTCGTTTGTTTTCTGCCCGTTGTACTTTCCTAACTCTCATCCTGATTCTCTCTCCTTCAACCGTCCTCCCCTTTAGTAGCCTTTTACGACAGGCAGGGAATACCGCGGGATTATTCTAAAAAGCCCCCAACCCGCAGGAGTATTATATACATATAGGCCCACACCTATAAATACGAAATAGGTTCACTTAAAAAAAAACGACGCGGGAAGGAGTTACCAACAGAAATCTACCTATATGATATATCCGTGTCGTGTTTCAAGAGTGCATAGTCAGCAGTATAGGATACAAGGGAACCGTCAACTTCCTGTTACGTATCGTATTCGTAAGTTCCTGCATCTCTGTCAGTTTGTGTTTCCTGTTCGTTTATGACTTGTTATGTATAGGCTACCCATGTACACATGTACCCATAACCCTAATTACCCATGTACCCATAATTACCTGTGTAATAATAATGATAATAATAATGTATCCGCAGCGTTTTCCTCCAACAATCTGTTGATCATCAGACACGCTTCATTGCACCTTAACGGCACCGTTATTGCCCCTAATTGTGCTTCATTGCACCTATTTGCCCTTTTCTACCTCTACTATTATTATTTTTACTTTCATTCAAGTAGGCCTACATCCTCAATTTCTCTTTCGTTAAATTTGCCTAGTGTTACATAAAGCAAATCCAGTAAAGGAGAGGATTATTACGACTCTCCGATTGCGGAGTGTTAACGCCCAGCTGACGTAGGCCTAGCCAGTCTGGAATGAACGGGATTCGTTATACCTGGTCACTGTTCTATTAGCGTATCAGATCCTGCCAAAGGCACATATCTAGGTTATACCTATACATTATTTCCACGGTCATTATGCAGTTCGTCGCAATTCATTTGGTGTTGACGTTGTTGGTCAGTTTGCCTCCACATGTCTCGTCATGTCCGACAGTGTGTTCCTGTAATTCGTTCATAGCCAAATGCACATCGGGAACCGGTAACAAGCTACAGCGAATACCAAACCCGCCGAACATACCATGGAGCACAACACATCTCATCATACGGATTCAGAATATCGACCGTATCCGAAGGAAGGATTTCCAAGACCTCGGCAATTTGCAGAGTTTAGAAGTGACGAGCAGTAATGTACATATCGTTGAAGATGATGCATTTCAATATCTAACGGAACTGAGATCCTTATATTTGTTCAATAATATGATTTCTACGATGAACAGACGCACACTCAGAGGTCTGAATAAATTAACTCATTTGACTCTTCACAACAATCCAGATTTGGTAATGGCTTCATGTTCACTCTCTCCTCTTAACAGTCTGTTGACTCTGTTTCTTTATGACACCGGAGTAACGTTCAATCTCAGTTTATGGGAGGATTGTGAAGATCAGTCTGTATCTCCTGCTGTGAACAGTATTTCACATTTATCTATCGGAGGCAGTAATGTTCATATAGCTGCTGACCCGTTAGTGACTATGTCAGGGTTACGTTCATTGTCCATATTACATCCACCAGTCGACCTTCTTAGGGAATATAACATATCCTCGTTGGAGTTTCTGTTCTCTCTTTCAATGGTCGGTTTGACATTTTTCCCCAGTGAGTTCCTAATCAGTGATAGTTTGAGCAAAATAGATATCGCGAGTTCATTCTTTACTCATCTGCCGGCGTATGCTTTCACTAATTTATCCACTCTTAATCGATGTACCATTAGGGACAGTGACCTCCTGTACGTACATAAGGATGCTTTCAGGGGACTGACTAGTCTCGGATTTTTGCAACTTATCCACAATGAACTACAGACATTGCCGGTATGGCTACTAACAAACATCCCGTCTCCTGTTGAATTCGATATCAGGTATAATCCCTGGAACTGTAACTGTTCATCATACTGGTTGTTCAAAAAGGGAAACGTTATTGGTGTATGCACATCACCACCTGTTTTAGCCGGTGTACCTCTAACTGAGGTCAACGTGTCCCTTGTAGCACCTTGCGAGCAACCAATGACATCATCATCACCATCCGGAGGAGCGTCACCACAATCCAATTCACCAACCAGTGCGGATACTACCACCGCCACGACAGAACTTTATGATCTGCTAGTTTCCCTTTGGTTATACCTCGCCCTAGCGGTGGCTGTTGTCCTCATTATTCTACTGGCAGCCACTTCCTTAGTCTGCTGGAAACGGGCAACCGGCACCAGAAAGAACGAGAGAAGAATTGACGGTGGGCGTTCAGCATCCGATTCCTCAAGAGTAATGCCCGGTGTCCAGGTGAGGGTGGTAAGACAACCCAATGGCAACATCTCTAGTCCCTCAGATAGCGGAACGAATTATTACTCTGGAGTCGGAAATCCTGGTGGTGGGGATGAGAGGCGAGCAGATGAACCGATTGTGGAGGATTCGTTTGAAAGTTCAGAGGGAGCAGCTGCGAGCGAGCCTATCGTTCACAACTACTTTGGGTGTGTCACTGATCCAACCCCTGGGTCTGAGCGACGCATTCACCACCAAGATGGAAGTGTACACGTGTATGGGAAAAATATAGGCCTGGAAGATTCCAGGGGAGCTGCAAGCGAGCCTATCGTCCACGAATACTGGGGAAATATTACTGGTCAGGCCCCTGTATATGATGATGACGTGTACGTATCAGTGCTGTAGTCGAGTCCTCCCAAGCCGAGTCAGAGTCCGAGTCCTTGGCTTCCGAGTCAGAGTCCTCAGCTTCCGAGTCCGAGTAACAGTGTCCCAGTTCTTGAGTCCTCATGCAAATTCGATTAGCCATTTTCATCCACACATCTACATCACTGAGTTACTCAGAAATGCTCAACGCCAAGCAAGCTTCTTCAAACTTCTAACATCATGTGAGTGATCAGTCCGTGGAATCCATGTCTCTAAGGAACACACGTAGGCCTAGAGGTTATGCTCTTTTTTACCATCTTAGATATAGCCTACACTAAAAATACTTTGGAGAGCAATACAAATGGAACGGGATGTAAATGAGAGGCAAGTATCTTGTTACAGAATAAGTGATCTTCGTTACCTAGCACTAATTCTAACTGAGTTACTATATATACACAGGTGCATCCCACAATCTGTGCTGTCATGAAGAAGTCTATGCAACTGTATGTAAACCGGTTCAATCTAGATAACATGAGCAATTAATTTAGGTAAAATTCCATGTTTTTTCTTGTCATTTGAATTCCATAGGAAAAGAGTGAAGGACTAGGACCGAGTCCGAGTCCTTAAAAAAAAGACTCGAGACTGTTCTCTCGCAATACACATCTTGTGCTTGTATGTATCCACGCATGTAGGTGCTAAGGGCTTGGCGTTGCGATTTCGGGTCCGTGTTGCGAATTAGGGCCTTCCTGCGTTTAGAGTCGTAAACAGTCACATCAGCCCATAGGTACGGTGCCTATTAAACTCGCTCCTCCAGTTAATACTCTCAGGAGAATTTTGCTACGACAATTTTGTATTTCTACGACTAGAGGTGAAACCGGGAGTATCTGGGGACTGATAACTGTTCCAGCGCAGTGGTTTTCCTCATGCACCGATGAAACATCCAAGCACAACAGAGCACTTCACAGATACACAAATATTTATGGGGAAACAACACGTTCTCTGACAATATGCTAGCATAGAGTAAGTTGATTCCCAATGGGGCAGATCGTGAACTCAATGTTTGATATCTGGCCATGGTATGAATCTGTTGACCTTGAAGATACCCCCACTCCATACTATAGGTGCCGATATTGATTCGAAAACCGCAACATTAGAGGTTGACTGCACGTTCTGTTGTGGGTAACAAGTTTCGTGGTGTAACAAGTTCTGAGCCCTGATTCTTATGAATTTGTACTTGAGCGCATGGTCTGACGGCATTTTTATTATCATTGCGGACAGTCTTCAAAGGAAGTTGGTCACGAGCGAGAAGGTTACGACTAGTTTACGATCATGTGTCGCGGCTAGTGGTGAATACCCCGCGGTTTCACGGCTCTTCCCCCGTCGGCATCCCTCTATGTAACGTCTTGACATGAAAGTTTTGTCATTTGACATTTGACGAATATGACGAATATGACGAAAATGACATGTTCGCAGCCTAATGTTTATATATATATGAAACACTTTTATTATATGCACTGATCTTTTTGTGAATCCGTCAATGTGGATACTTTATAATAAATAATCCATGCAAATTTCTTCATTTCGAAATTGTGACATACACTGACCTCGGAATGGCTGCAAGCATTTTTACAGTATCATATTCATGTTACCATAAGCACAGTATAGTATTCGTTTCAATTTGACAACATTGAGACATTTAGCCTGAGGACAATTCAGGCGAATTAATCCAGCAAATAACCCTGGCATGTACCCGTGTTTGATATATAGGCTATTTAGTTAGTACCGCGAATAACTCGCGCACCGAGTGCATCTCAAAAAGTCTCAGCGTTATCGGATGTTCAAAGAAGACAAAGAATACAATACATTGATATATAAATGAATACATCGGATCTGAGGATCGCGTATATAGCGTATTTTTTCTATTCCATATGATTATACACATGTTTATAATAACACATATATATATATCATATAATTGTGGCTGAAGATCGGGAATCTGGAAGTGGCTTCTTTCCACTGGTGTGGTATTCTCCCTTTCTGCATACATGCTGTATATAGCTTCGCTAGTTCGTGGCTTATCGTGTCTCCTCTTTCCTTGATCGTGTCTATGATGACGCGGTCAGGTCCGGGGGAATTCCCTCTTTTCATTCGATTTGTAACACTTCCTCTCGTTCTCGTGGTTCTCCTATTCCCTCCGTTTTGTTGTCGCGGGCGTATAAATGTTCATAGAACTCCTCTATTCTTTTCAGTTTTTTATCCATATTTCAATTTCCCTACAAAACACCTTCTCCACAATAAAATGAAATAAAAAACCCCACCTCTGTCCTAATTCACGTTATATCGTCTTGTCACTACGACTGAGTTGTTACATCATGTTTCTATAATTTATATACATATTGGCCCACATCTATAAATATGAAATGAGTGCACCTACAAAACCTACGCAGGAAAGAGTTACCGACAGAAATCTACCTATATGCTGTATCCGTGTCGTGTTTCAAGTATACAAGGAAACCGTCAACTTCCTGTTACGTATCGTATTCGTAAGGCCATGCTTCTCTGTCAGTTTGTGTTTCCTGTTCGTTTATGGCTTGTTGTGTATAGGCTACCCATGTACCCATAACCCCTAATTACCTATGTACCCATAGTTACCTGTGTAATAATTATGATAATAATAATAATAATGTATCCGCAGCAATGCTTGCACAGCGTCTTCGTTCAACGGCCCATACACTCTGCTGATCATCAGACACGCTTCATTGCACCTTAACGGCACCTTTATTGCCCTTAATTGCGCTTGATTGCACCTATTTGCCCTTTTCTACCTCTGATATAATTATTTTTACTTTCATTCAAGTAGGCATACTTCCTCATTTTCTCTTTCGTTAAATTTGCCTAGTGTTACATAGAGCAAATCTAGTGAAGGAGAGGATTATTACGACTCTCCGATGCGGAGTGTTAACGCCAAGCTGACATAGGCCTAGCCAGTCTGGATTGAACGTCATTCGTTATACCTGGTCACTGTTCTATTAGCGTATCAGACCCTGCCCAAGGTACATATCAAGGCTATTCCTATACATCATTTCCACGGTCATTATGCAGTTCGTCGCAATTCATTTGGTGTTGACGTTTTTGGTTAGTTGGCCTCCATATGTCTCGTCATGTCCGACAGGATGTTCCTGTAATTCGTTCAGAGTATACTGCACATCGGGAACTAGTAACAAGCTACAGCGAATACCGAGGCCGCCGGACATACCGTGGAACACAACACATCTCTTTATACGGAATCAGAATATCGACTGTATACGAAGGAAGAATTTTCAAGACCTCGGCAATTTGCAGATTTTAGAAGTGACGAGCAGTAATGTACGGTTTGTGGGAGATGATGCATTTCAATATCTAACGGGACTAAGCTTCCTATATTTGTTCAAAAATATGATTTCTACGATAAACAGACACACCCTCAGAGGACTGAATAAATTAACTATATTGGCTCTTCCCAACAATCCACATTTGGTAATTGAATCATGCTCATTCTATACTCTTAAGAGTCTGTTGGATTTGTCTCTTCATAACACCAGTGTAACGTCCAGTCTCAGTTTATGGGAGGATTGTGAGGATCAGTCTATATCTCCTGCTGTGTACAATATTTCCCATGTGTCTATCGGAGGCAATAATGCTCATATAGCTGCTGACATGTTAGTGAATATGTCAGGGTTACGTTCATTGACCATACATCCACCAGTCGATCCTCTGAGGGAATATGACATATCCTCGTTAGAGTTTCTGTTCTCTCTTTCGATGGTCGGTCCGACATTGTTTCCCAGTGAGTTCCTAATTAGTGATAGTCTGCGCAAAATAGATATCGAGAGTTCATCCTTTACTCATTTGCCGCCGTATGCATTCATTCATTTATCAACTTTGGCTCGTTGTACTATAAAAGACAGTGATCTCATGTACGTACATAAGGATGCTTTCAGGGGACTGACTAGTCTCGGATTTGTGCAGCTTATCAACAATAAACTACAGACATTGCCAGTAGGGCTACTAACAGGCATCCCGTATCCTTTTAAATTCGATCTCAGGGATAATCCTTGGAACTGTAACTGTTCATTATACTGGTTGTTCGAAGGGGTAGAAGTGAGTGGTTCATGCACATCACCCCCTGCATTGGCCGGTGTACCTCTATCTGAAGTCAACGTGTCCCTTGTAGCTCCTTGCGATCCACCAATTACATCAACATCCGCCAGAGGAGCGTCATCAAAATATATTTCACCAACAAGTGCGGATACCACCACCGCTACGTTAGAACCCTCTGAGCTGCCAGTTTCACTCTGGTTGTACCTCGCCCTATCAGTGGCTGTTGTTCTCATTATTTTACTGGTAGCTACTTCTTTAGTCTGCTGGAAACGGGCTACCGGCACCAGAAAGAACAAGAGAGGAGGTAATAGTGGGGGTTCAGCATCCGACCCTTCGAGAGCAAGGCCCGGTATCCAGATGAGGGTGGTAGGACAACCCAGTGGCAACAGCTCTGGTCCCACAGATAGCGGGACGAATTATTACTCTGAAGTCGGAAATTCTGGTGGTGGAGGTGAGAGGCGAGCAGATGATCAGATTGTGGAGGATTTGTTCGAAGATTTAGAGGGAGCTGCTGCAAGCAAGCCTATCGTTCACGACTACTTTGGGGATGTCACTGGTCAATCCTCTGAATATGAGCGACGCATCCAACAGGAAGATGGTAGTGTGCACGTCTATGAGAAAAATATAGGCCTAGAAGATTCCATGGAAGCTGCAAGCGATCCTATTGTTTACGACTACTCGATAAATATTACTGGTCAGGCCCCTGTAGATGATGGTAATGTGTACTTATCAGTGATGTAGTCGAGTCCTCCCAATCCGAGTCTGAGTCCGAGTCCTTGGCCTCCGAGTGCGAGTCCTCAGCTTCCGAGTCCGAGTCCGAGTCACAGTGTTCGAGTCCGAGTCCTCGAGTCCTCATGCAAATTTGATTAGCCATTTTTCATCCACACATCTACATCACTATGAGTTACTCAGAAATGCTCAACGCCATGTAAGCTTCTTCAAACTACTAACATGTCGTGGAATGAGTTTTTTAGGATGATCATGTGAGTGATCAGTCTGTGGAATCAATTTCTCTAAGAAACACATGTAGGCCTAGATGTTCTGCTCCTTTATTTACTATCTCAGATATACACTATATATACTTTGGAGAACAATACAAATGGAATGGGATGTAAATAATAGTCAGGTATCTTATTACGGAATAAGTGATCTTCATTACCTAGCCGTGTATCGGATAAGACAGAAATGAAACTGCACCAATTCTAACTGTGTTACTATACACACGTGCATCACACAATCTGAGCTGTCCTGGAAAAGCCCATGCAACTGTATGTGGACCGGTTCAACCCAGTTTGAGTGTTTTCCATGTTTTTATTGTCATTTGAAAAGCATGAAAAATAGTGAAGGACTCGGAAAGGACTCGCACCGAGTCCCCGAGTCCTCCAGGCCGAGTCCGAGCTCGAGTCCGAGTCATCGAACTACGAGTCCGAGTCTGAGTCTTTCAAAAAGCATGTGTATTCCCCATGATGAGTACATGATCTCTATTGTTTTGGGGTAATGTCAGAGGTCACCTTGAGTCAACATAGGTTAAAGTCTGGAAATGTTGGTATGTTGCATTCTTATGGGGTGTAAAAAACCTCTATTTTTCCCTGGTTACTTCGGGGGAGGAATCGGAAATTGTGAATAGTTGATGGAATCATGGACGGATGAGTCTCATACTCCGCATGTGGGTTCCCCACGATGATTACATGGTCGAGACTGGTCTCGAATCCTTTTTTTTGGAAAGACTCAGACTCGGACTCGGAGTTCGATGACTCGGACTCGAGACCGGTCTCGAGACTCGAGTATGGTCCCGAGTCCTCCAGCACTGGTACGTATATGGAAACGATATCGAAGGGGCCATTCCAGAGTAGTCGTGAGAGACTAGAGATCCACTCTAGGAGGCATGTGTTGGTGTCACTCCAGAAGTCTGGGTTCGAGTGCCGCACGCGGACCAGATAATTTACCAGACACACGGGTCCACTCGCGATAATGAAAGCCTTCAAACTCTGAGCCCCGCAATACTCATCTTGTACTTGTATGTATCCACGCATGTTGGTTGGTGCTGAAGGCTGAGCTTTGCGAACTCGGGTCGGTGTTGCGAATTAGGGCCTCCCTGTGTTTACGGAAACAGTCACATCTACCCATAGGTGCCGTGCCTATTGAACTTGCTCCTCCAGGACCAGCGACGCAGCAAGCTGCCACGGCTGCATGGGGCGAGGTCTTGATCGCCATAGATTTCAGAAGGAGGAGTGAAAAGGAGAGAAATGACAGCCCGAAACATTTTCGCTGGACCAGCTGGACTAGAGGTGAAATCCAGAGTGTCTGGGGACTGATCAACTGTTTCATGCGCTGACTGATTGAATACCCAAGCACAGCAAAGGAATATTACAGATATACAACTATTCATGGGGAAACAACACGTTTTCTGAAAATATGCTATCGGAGAGTAAGTTGATCTCCCTTGGGGCGGATCGTGAACTCAATGTTTGATATCTGGCCCGAAAATAAATCTGGTGGCCTTGATATTTATACCTCCCACTCCATACTATAGGTACCAATACTGATTTGAAAAACGAAAAAGTTTTGTCATTCGACATTTAACGAATATGACGAATATGACATGTTCACAGGTTAATGTATATATATAATGCACTTTTAATATACGCACTGATCTTCTTGTCAATATAGACACTTTATGATAATCCATGCAGATTTCTCCCTTTGGGAATTGTGACATACACTGACCTCGGAATCAGGCGGCAAGCATTTTCACATTCATGTTAATATAAGTACAGGGTAGTATTTGTTTCAACTTGACATTATTGGGACCTTTAGCCCGAGGACAATTCATGCAAATTACGGTACTCTAGCAAATTAACCTGGCATGTACCGTGTTTGATATGTAGGCTATTCAGTACCGTGAAGAACACTCGCACCGAGTGCATCTCGAAAAGTATCAGCGTTATCTAATGCACGGTGAGTATGGATAGTGATGACGTCATGCAATGGGGTTGCCAAGCAACTAAAGCTTCTTGGCTGGCACTAATTATTAATCAAATGCATGTACTATATGTGCGCCCAATTATCGTGGGACTGTCAGGGACATGCCTTGTTCAACCGCACTACGGAAATGCTTCACTTGCCTTGTACGGATTCGAACTCGCGATCGTTCGACTTTCCGTTCAGGGCTCTAACGACTGAGTCTCTCTCAACTCCTGTATTCTTTGGATGGTTCTTTATAACCATAGCTGGATAGGCCTCTTAAGGCCCGTTTAGCAACGCCTTGATATAATAGGCCAATGTGATCTATTAGTAAATTGAATTGATGTTCTGGCACAGATATGAACATGTTACATTGTAATAACCGAGTATATTTACAGTGTCGCGTATACGTAAGGCTCAGTAAATATGGGGCCCAGAAGTTCCGTAAGGTGATGTTTCTTAACTTTATTTGCTACTTCACTAATCTTGGTGTTCTGGCCCGTGTGTGCATGATCCTACCGATCATAAAGCTCATTAATTTGTAATTTTTTTCTAAATTCCATAGTTGCTACTCCATGAGACCACTTAACTGATATTTGTGATTCGATATGAAGTACAGTTAAGAGCAGTTGTGGTCTTCAGTACTTGGCTGTATATTGCTTCTTCTTATATTATGACAGTTTTCATTGTATATAAGTGGTACCAAGTAGCAGTTTGGATCATAGTCAATATTGATGCTTTGTCATTTTTATGTTTTGCTATTCCATGGGATTATCTAACTGAATATAGCGAGTCAATATAAAGTTGAGTCAGAAGGCTACCAGTTGTGGTTTCCAGTACTTGGCTGTATATAGCTATTTTTAATATTATGAGTGATACCGAGTAGCAGTTTAGCACATAGTCGATATTAATGCTTTGATATTTTGATGTGACTATTCAAGATGCTACTTTATGGGGCAATATAACAGGTTACAACGATTCGAAATAAAGTGGAGTTAGGACTGGTTGTGGTTTTCAGTACCTGCATTGTATATTTTATTTCATCATGACGGTAATTATCGAATATGAGTGGATATGTACTTTGTAGAATCCATATTTTAGGCATTTCATATATATAAATAATAATAATAAAATAAATCAGACTTCTAAAGGGCCTTACAATGTGGAAACAAACTCAAGGCGCTGTACGAAGCAAAGACTCAGAAAGAAATAAAAAAATACATGGAAAGGAAACACAAACACCCAGTGGAAACTGAATGAGATGAAACAATGAGAACAAAGGGAATGTAGGCAGAAACATGTAAACAATAAAACCAAGCAAACCCTACTAAGACGAATAAGATGTTCCAAACTCGTAGAAGGCAAACAATACTATAAATTGAGATATAAATAAATACATAGGATCTGAGGATCGCGTATATAGCGTATTTTCCTCTATTCCATATGATTATACAAATGTTTATGATGACATATATATATATATATATATTTATATATATATTATAGAATTGTGGCTGAAGATCGGAAATCTGGAAGTGGCTTCTTTCCACTGGAGTGGTATTCTCCCTTTCTGCATACATGCTGTATATAGCTTTGCTAGTTCTTGGCTTATCGTTTCCCTCCTTCCTTGATCGTGTCTATGAGGACGCTGTCAGGTCCGGGGGACTCCCCACTTTTCATTTGATTTGTAACATCAGGGATTTCCTCTCGTTCTTGTGATTCTCCTATTCCCTCCGTTTTGTTGTCGCGGGCGTATAAATGTTCATAGAACTCCTCTATTCTTTTTCAGTTTTTTATCCATGTTTCTATTTCCCTACAAAACTCCTTCTCCGCAATAAAAAGAATCCCCCACCTTTGTCCTAATTCACGTTATTCCGTCTTGTCACTACGACTGAGCTGTTACCTCATGTTTCTGTAATATATACACATATAGGTAAACACCTATAAATACGTTCACTTAAAAAAAAACCACGCAGGAAAGAGTTACTAACAGAAATCTACCTATATGCTGTATCCGTGTCGTGTTTAGGATACAATGAAACCGTCAACTTCCTGTTACGTATCGCATCCGTAAGGCCCTGCTTCTCTATTAGTTCGTGTTTCCTGTTCTTTTATGGCTTGTTGTGTATAGGCCTCCACATGTACCCATGCATAATCACCCATAACCCATAATCACCCATGTACCCATAATTACCTGTGTAATAATAATAATAATAATAATAATAATAATAATAATAATAATAATAATAATAATAATAATAATAATAATAATAATATTTATTCACAATGGATTAATTAATGTATTAACTTTCCACAAGATGACTACGACACAGTTGAACATAGATATATTCAATCTATTTGGAAACTAAGCAAACATGTGGGTTGTCCCGTGTTATTATGGTATTTTTTTATTTTATGTACTGGTTCATCTCATAACATTGCGGGTTCACAAACGTGTCGCTTACTACTTCTCCTGGCCTAACCTATCCTATACATATTGGTAACGTATCACGCAGCCGAACATTCACATTGATAGGCATATTTCGTCATGCAATGACTTAGTAAGACATGAGATATACGGTAATAACACAACACAAAATTGAACACAGACGCAATAAATAACAAATCCGACACTTTTATGTGCGGATCCTCCGTAACCTACTAGGCCTACTCGACTCATCATATAGATTAATTCATTGTTTCGTGCTGCCAGAATTGATCACCCACGATTATTGTAATTTCCCAGTGGATTTCTAGCAGCCAGAATTTATATGAAAACCTAGACCCCCAATGAACCCTGGCAAGTGAAGTATATTCAGCAACAATATTTCACTCATACTGATTAATCAACGCGCTGCTAAATGTAGGTCTTCAACTAATTGTGTTAACAGAGGCCTGTTGTTCGAAAGACCTGTGGTTATATACATATTCTTCGAAGTCGCTTCTCGATGTCTAACGATGTCGGGCGTTTTTGTCCAAAGTTGATACGTACTGGATTGCGCGCCATTGGATGCCGTGTTTTTTTTGTTTTTTAGGGGGGGATGTCTATCCATGTCGAAATTATCTGAAATGTTCAGTGTATATAGATACTCCTGTGTGAAAACTACAGTTTGTGCTCACGTTCAGTATAGGATAAACCGAATGACTTTCTTTCTGACCATGTGACGATACGCATTGAGCTACAATGATTCCAGCCATTAGATAACTACTGATTCCTGCCCTGAATATGAGCATAACAATTGAACATATTCATATGATTTATAAACTTGCGAAATCAAACAACCAATCAGAGCAAACCTTGTATCCAGTGCGCTTCAACAAGTGCATTCAATCAATGAACTTCTACAAACGTTTCCGCCCCTCGACGCTCCAATGCAAAACGAGGAGAACTATTAGTCGTGTTAAGTCTATATTCACTGGCCCTATACAGTGAGCTGAAACTCATGCTCAGCTCAGTTAAATCCATATAAATGTAATGTACTTCTTTCTCATTCCTGTGTAGCTGCATATGAAATGTCCGGAATATCTTGTCCTTGGCTTAGTTTCACCTCAACAGCCTTGGGTCAGCAACACGTATCAAATATTCATATTCATATTCATATTGTCGACATTTCTATCCCACGCGTCTTTTGTATCTTTCCCGGTCAGGCCTCAGGTCAAGTGGGTATATTCCCGAGATTGATTTACACATGTATGTAAAATAGTTTGATACGCTTAGTAGACTACATGCATTCATTATAGATTCCAGAAGTTTTGGATTTGTCATTGACTGGTTTGTTGAGAATGGGCAAGACCAGATCATTGATGGGGCATAACTACGTGTAGGCGGATGTTGACATGTTGTTGCCTGCATGGGATTTATCTCCTGTCCAGACGGAAGTTTACCGTCGAAGAGCCTCATGAGAGCATGGTCGCATTACCTGATTATACCGTGTTTTCAGTGAATGATATCATTTTCAGTGAATGATATGTGAATGATGTGCTG
>JAUOBX010012682.1:0-14344 GCA_032360705.1 Eupentacta quinquesemita
TTGTCTCATATTCACTTTTGACCATCCAAAAATTAGGTATATCTATTCTCTAGAGAAATGGTGAAATAGGCTTCCGCTGCATTTATTATATTTCTGGCAGGTTTCATGAGGTTAGGAAGTATAGTATAATTCACCAAAGAACAATTCAAGACTGAACAATGATCTATTGTACACGATAGTATGTGAACAGTTGTAGTCTAGGACACTGTAGTATGGGACTTGTTGGGGCCTAACACCCCAATATTAGATATTTGCTGTGCCTGAGTTAATACCCTACACTATCACCCACCTCTTCATGAAATGTAGGGAACTAGGGGGTATTTATTATGAAATCATACAATAAGCAAAAGATGGCCCTAAATCGAAACTAAGTAGTGCATGTATCTGCAAGTAAGTGTATGGTTATAACTGGCCTATTCAATCTTGGAAATGTGAAACTGGTTTTGCATTTGCTGCTCATCAGCTGCATGGGCTATTCACTTTTTCGCATCAAATCCATATCCATTGATATTTTCCGCGAAGTGGGTTATTATTAGTCTATGTGAACTTGTGAACATGACGCATGGCTGTTTGTACTATCTGTGCTATTTTAGTGCTCTGCTTACTCTCAGTATAGCGTCACACATTGTTTCAGGTGACTAAGACTCAGCCAGACTACAGACATGACCGGGAATAGTGTTAGTTTCAATGGGGAGGCGTTTCGTTATAATCAGGTCACACTTGCCCCTAGGCCATTGATTATGGTGAATGAGACAAGTTAGGATTTGATGAATGGAGCCTACATTCAGTAATACAGGCCTTTGATAGGCTGATACTGAGCTGAGATATAGCCCTTTGATATTTTTTCGCAGAAGTAAGTTAGTATTAGTCTATGTGAACATTACGCAGGGATGTTTTTGCTATTGTAGCGCTCTGCCATCTCTCAATATAGCATCACACATTGTTTCAGGTGACAAAGACTGGACCAGACTACACACATGACTGGGAAATGTGTTAGTTTCAATGGAGAGGCTTTTTGTTATAATCAGGTCGAACTCGCCCGTAGGCCATTGATTATGGTGAATAAGATGGGCATGTTAGGATTTGATGAATGGGACAAGCATGTTAGGAATTGATGAATGGGGGCCTGTGAATGAGACAAGTTAGGATTTGATGAATAGAGGTACTACATTCAGTAATACAGGCCTTTGATAGGCCGATACGGAACTGAGAAATAGCCCTTTCAAAAGCTTATAGATTCAGCTGAATGGAGTATGATGTATTGTACGAATTAGTACATGCTCTGCTCCAATAAGAAGGGTGGAAATTAATATTCCCCGTAAAAAGGCCCAAATTGTGCAAACAGCACGGAAAAAGGCCCAAATTGTGCAAACAGCACGGAACAAACTCCAAAGGCATGTAACTCTGTAAAGGAAAATTGTATAAACAATTAAACATCCGGCTTGGACTGTTATTAGTTTTCCCTAACAATTAAAGTGATAACCTCCAATTGTCCTATATCCTGATTAGAAACAAATTTACCACCCTTTCATCATTCTACACATGCAAATCCCACACTTGATCCACAATCTCATAATTTTACTCTTTGTGTTGCTTTGTGCTTGATAAGAAGTTTTCATATTAGATAACACCCGCCCTGTGCGGCCACTTTGCAAAGTCTTTGCACTTTCGCTCGATATCCGTGTCATATCATATCTATTGAAGGCTGTAGGCCCTGTATGTACACAGGCAATTGGTGCATGATCCCAATTCCCCCAGGGAGAGCATAGGAGCATTATCACATTGACATATCCCTTTCGTAATTGGATATCTTCCTAATGGGTTAAGTGAGGATTTTGCCTCCTTTTAATCACCTGTGAAACTATAGTAATGAACAGGAGATTGCAAAGATGCTTGGTATATCAGATATTGAGACTTGAGTAATTTTTAGGGGCTTCCAAGTTTTAGGCACAAAGATTTTTGTCAAATCAACTCAGATGAAATCTGAGTTGAGATATTCCAGTATTTGACACTTCTAAAATATGTGAAGAATGGGCAAAAAAGAAAGTCTATTTGCAGTGTATTCTAGGTTAAATTATGGATTGAATGCACTTTGAATGTCAGATATTTATTACCTGCCCCCTGCAAAGGGCACATTTGAATATAGCATACTTTGTGGCTGAGTGAATAATGAATGAACACATTGGAAATACCAGGGATGGGCAGAATGAGTGAAAAAACACTTTGAGAGTGAATTGAAAGTGAGACATGATGCTTTGTACATGTCTACTGTGCAGTGGCGTATGCAAGGGAGGGGTTTCGGAGGTCAAAACCTCTCCCATGACCCAGGTTCGAAACAAAAAAAAACTCAAATAATGCCCCTTTTCACTGTTCAGTGGAGGTTGACAGATGTCATTCATCAAATATCACATCAACGTGTGTCAAGGGGCTCATAAATTGCATGTATTTGCCAATAGGAAGGGTGAGGCCATTCGTGAGGGTGCCCTTCCCTTTTGTCCCATCCTCAGAACCCCTCCCATGACAAATCTCTCGGTACGCTACTGCTACTGAGGACCCATCTGCTACTGTAATGTGCAGCCTATCAGGCCTAACCATTTGTTAGCGTGCAGCTGCTACTGTTATTGTGCAGCCTATCAGGCCTAACCATTTGTTAACCTGCAGCAGTGTTCCGGTATGTATTCCAATTTGCAACATCAGGACAAAGCCCATCTTCAGCCTCACAAGCACTTAAACCTTAATCTGAATTTAATGAAACTGGTATCTCTGTTTGTTCTGCAAATCATCCATTAGTTGCACAGGTATTTCAATCTGTTGGAATTGTGTGCGCATGCAGGAAACCTAATTCAATTACGATACCTGGTTTGTCAGTATCGGCTGTTTCACTGTATCGGATGCAATGTTATCAAACTGCTGGAGGCTGTTTAGACTTCGGGTAGGATTCAGATTAGTAGTGGATAGTCAAGTAAACATGTCTCCATGGAACATACTAGTATGGAATACCAACTCTACTTCTATTTGCTTCAATTAGTTGTTTTCTGGGGTCAATACTTCCATAGATTAGAGGAATCGTCGTTCGAAAAGCTATTCTGGACTTGCTCCCCGATCTGTTCCAACGCCAATGATACATTTATGATTGAGAGCCTGAGGTTGTTTGTTCTGTAGCGCCCTCAGCATATTAATAGCCTGAGGTTAGGTTTAGTCTAATCCAAGACGCAATGTTGATTACCGCTAATAGTACCCATCACTGTGCTGAGAATTTATCTCACATTTCTGTTGTGATTGCCCGCTTGGCTTGTGTTCTATCAACACAGAATCATATTGCCTCATTCGCAACCTTTCATTCCAACCACTTCAAAAGTCCTACATTGAGACAATTGTTGCCTTTTGTTTGTCTCAATCTTACAGAACACTGAATGCCTCATGTGCTGAGATCTGAGATTAATAGTGACATGACCCTTATTAGGTTTAAAGCCACACTGTTGACATGTGTATCCTGGGGTCACAAGTGCTCAGTGTGAAAGTTGTGCAATTCTTTCAGAACTTATGGCTCATTTCTTCTCCTGCATGGCAAATTGTAACTGACATTCTTTGTGGGATCTGACGTAGGCTTTCCATTCAATAAAAGGACTATGCTTTCCAGGTGAAGTGAATATGAGAAATACACCGAAGTTTTGGCTTCTGAGAGACTCCTAGTTTATATACCAAGGACTCGGCACTTGGATCGAGAGGACTCTACTACAGCCCTGCCCATTAAGAGTGACGGTACCCTGAATGAATGAGCTACGACGCACATCAACGGGAGGGGGAGCAGGGTTGGCCGGTTTTAACCGGGGCGGTTTAAACCGCCCGGTTTTAACCGGTTTAAACCAGGGTTTTGACCACCTAAAAGTGGTCAAAACTGGTCAAAACTGATTTTGTACATAAATTGACTTGTTTGTCAACCCAATAAGCGATTTTCCTCTACAGCAAGTATCCAAACCAAGTAAGCACCTGTCAAGCAATGTTCAGAGGACACATGTGGCATACAGAATAGATTATTATAGTACAGACACACTGTATTAATCGAAGAACCTATTTCCATGAAATTTCCTTCCTTGGAATGAATCATTATTACCGTTCGGAAAGGCATGTCGGGACTACTGTTGATTTATCAGTACATGTCATCATCATAGATGATTACCATAAACACATCACCACGATCACGGACCATGGGCATGGGGCACTACTGTACATGGAAGATGCTGATAACTAACAGAAAAGTTGTATGCTGCTAGCAGGATGATTGACATTGAACACTTGATTTTAGCTGAAAAGTAACATATCAACTCTATTGATACTCCCCCTTCCCCGCAGAGACAAGAAACTAATATTCTATTCCGCCTAATTTTCCGAGGAGATAGGCCTAAATAAAAAGATGAGAGCTGATAAATATCGATCACTGAGATACTGCACTGGAAGTCTGGAACATAGATTCAGCTATTTCATATGACATGAAATATTCAGTCCGGTAATATAGGCCTAGTCCAGCTGGAGAAATGTTGACAATAGACAGGCATTGCCATTGGGTGCATCTTGATGGCCTGACAGTTTTTTGAGCAGGGAGTGATGGTTAGACTTAGAGCCTAGCTAGTTAATATGCTTCAGAGTTCTCACCTCCACAGAAAATTATATTGTGTTGAACAAACAATTCAATTGGACAGTGTATTGTTTCAATACAATGTCCATTACACAACCTTGTATAAAGATGAGAATACTTGGTTGCAGTTTGTTTGTGGTTGAGAGAATGGCTATGTAGGTTGGTACTGTGTATACTGTGTATACTGTGTAGCCACTGTACAGTGTACCTTATATGAATATCAAAGTTGAGGCATTGTCAGAACATACGGGTGTCCATCTTCATCAGCTTCAGATTCTTGTATAATCCCATACTGATTTTTGGTAAGACAAGCAACCAAATTGTTAAATATTTTATTCTGAGCACTCTAATGGTATACATTTTACTTCACACTACCCTAGACCTAGACCATTTGCAGAACTTTGTCAGGAGCTCCAAAAGTGTTTTTGAGTTTCGACCGGTTTAAACCTAGTTTTGACTGGTTTAAACCTGGTTTAAACCGCTTCGTGGTCAAAACTAGTTTTGACCGGTCAAAACCCAACCCTGAGGGGGAGGGGGGTTGGTGATAGTAGGATCACAAAATGATAGCTGCATCATCTCTGAATAGCGTGCCAATGAATGTTTCATAGTTAGTCACTGAATAAATGGTTTATTATTCCGTTTCCCCTCCCTCTCTACCATAGGGTATCGAGTACCTGATCGAGAACGAGCTCCTAGATGACACCCCTCAGAAGGTTGCAGCATTCCTCTTCAAGGGAGAGAGCCTGAACAAGACTGCGATCGGCGACTACCTCGGAATAGGGTAAGAACATCTGTGCTAGCTGCTCTCTCCAAAGCTGTCGATAGGATTTAAGAGAAGAAATCACTGATAACATCTAATAACATAATTTGAATTGAAAAAAAAATCAGTTTGAACTGTGTGGGTGGGTGAACTGCCCATGCGCATAACCCTGCATCAATGAGGAATGCTCAAATGTGCTTGGATTCATAGAAGATCACATAAATGATGATGAATCATGTCAATTTTGCCTCTGGTGACCTTCAAATGGCCTTCATGTTTTTTCGGGTCCAAATTGAATCCACGTCCATCAAGTTTCATTCAAGTCGCATACAGTTATGAAACTAGACAACTCCTGGCGTTTATACCGCCAACGTGTATATCCCCACTTTCCTGTGATGTAGTCGAGGACGCTAATTTGAGGCCCCGGCACCAACTTCGAAGTTAAGGTAAAGGGTTAAATTTTTGCACAAATCTTGGAAGTTTTACGGTTGCTGACTAACTGTAGACCACATCCACCAGGTATCCTCCCAATCGAACAAGTTCGGAAAATAACATAAATTTGGCCTCCAGTGACATTGAAATGACCTTCTTGTTTTTCGGAACCAACTGTAGCCCACACCTACCAAGTTTTGTTTGAATCCAACAATGTTTGAGAGATAACGCAAATTTGACCTCCGATGACCTCGAAATCACTGCCATGTTGTTCGGAACTAACTGTAGACCACATCCACCAAATTTCGTTTGAATCCAAAAAAGTTTGGAAAATAACCCAAATTTGACCTCCGTTGACCTCGAAATTACCGCCATGTTTTTCGGGCTCAATTATAGTCTACATCCACTAAGTTTGGTGTCAATCGGACAAACTTGATATTTTCGTATAAAACGAGTAAAATAGAGAGCAGCAGTCGTGCACGAATGCCCACTTTCGAACCCATCCGATATTTCTCTGGGGTAAACATGTGTGCCCCTGCCAAGTTTCGTATCAATCGGACATTGCGTTGGATAGTTATTGCGTTAACACGAAAATCTTCCGGCGGCGGCGGCGGAGACGGCGGCGGCGGAGACGACGAAGCCAAACTCATAATATCTCCGAAGTGGAGATATAATGACGACGTTTTTGACGTATAACCAGAGCGCCCTCACTTTCCAAGCCTCACTTTCTGATCAGTCGGCATTCTCAGTGTTTAGCTCCGTGCACCAATGGACTATTAATCGGATTCATCAGACAAGACCTCGCTATCAACGGCTTCGATATGACATGAGCAACACCACCACGAGGCCGATTTACACCGTTTCGAATTCGCCTGACCACGGTAGGCCGGCACAGCCAGCCTGAAGCTCAACGAACTCAACGAAGGTGCTGGACCCCCCCCCCCCCCTCACTGGTCGCATGCGCGTTGCATTCAGTGCCATGCAACGAAGCTCACTGGCATGCCTGGTTGCCTGCATACAACTGTATGCAGTCGTAAACTATAGTCGTGAACTGCTCGCTCGTGACCAACTGACCGCAATGACAATAAGAATGCGCTCAGACCATGCCCTCAGAACTTGTTACACCTCAGAACTTGTTACACACAACAGAACGTGCAGTCATCCTCTAATGAAGGAGCTTGGTTTCTGAAGTTCCTGTGCTGAGTGAAATATTAATAGTTCTTCTCTTGTCACATTTTGCTAAATCATGAGGTTTCAGGTGATTCAAAACGAAAGTGAGAGCAACCAATTTTATAATCCATGACATTGGTTGAATGTCTACTACATTTTACCACTTCTTCGGTATTGGAGCGTGCCTCCTCACAAACATCTTTGTTTATATGGTCCCAGCAGGTGATTCTCAAAAACATAAAGAAAAAAACTTTGATTCCAAAATAGCTCGAAGACCGATCTGGTATCTTATCTGTAGGCATGAATGGCCCCGGTTCCTGATCATTAATCCAGTATGAACTATCATGCTCATTTCACTTCCCTCTTCCACTCAATACGAAGTAACATTGTCATAATCGTTCCTGGAAGCACACATCTGTTTCGGATACCCTCGCACACAGGCTGCAGTTCTTTCCCAAATAAATCCTGAGGACATAATTTCCAAATATTCCATAAATTACAGGGAATTGTCTACGAAGGAGAAGCCCTGTTTTATGTCACCTTCCAATTATTGCCCGAGCATACTGCATTTATACAAGCATGTTTGTTATGATGTCCCGGTCTGCTGTATTTTAAGTGCAACCTGATAGCCTGCAGAAATTCAGAATAGTTTCTGTTTCGATTATATAGTACCCTGGGCAATGACACTGCGCTACGAGGTCACCCTCGAGCTGTACAGAGTGGCACCACATATCTCATATACGATAGAGGGGAGGGAGAAGGCAAGTTTGTCTAACGGTAAAATATTGCTATAGTGAGGAAGTGTGATGAGTCAATGAATCATTTTAACCTTACAATTCCCACGGATACCCCACAGGTGGTTTGTGCATGTTGAGTGTGATATATAAGGGAGTTGAAAGTTACAGGTGTCCTAACTCACAACAACTAGGGCTATGCCACAGTGTTAGTGCTAGGATTCAAAGTTTGGGGGGAATTCCCCCCCCTTTCTGGATTTTTTCTGGGGGGGAATTTTGTCTAACGGGAGAATATTGCTATATTGAGGAAGTGTGATGAATCAATGAATTGTTTTAACCTTACAAAATCACCGGATACCCCACAGGTGGTTTGTGCATGTTGAGTATGGTATGAGGGAGTCCAAAGTTATAGGTGTCCTCATATACTTACAACAACTAGGGATTTCATTGTTCGCAGGATCCAATATTCCTGGGATTGATGCCCTCAGCGTTTAGAATTGCGGAGCCTACTACAATTTATTATAAAAACACATACCCTGGGGACATGGAACATTGAACCCCAGGAACAACAAACTCTACATCAACCATCAAACTTTTTGCAGTTCATTAAAATTGATATGAAAATGGAGAACCCTTCTGAGGCCTGGGGAAAATGAATCCTGGGAAACTTGTGTAAACCTTCAACGATTTAGTTACCCAGCAAGAACATTCACATCATAGGGTTTAATTGAACTGATTATAGAGAAAAATTATATTCTAAAGGGTTTCTTAATACTGGCACAGAAAAGATGAGGACTTGTTATTCAACTACACAACACCCAAATTTGGAGACGATATAACATTTCGCCTCATTGAATAATTGCGTCCCACATAAACAAATGTTGCACCGATTGATGGGGTAAAGAGTGTGAAGCGACATCACATACATGAGGGAAAGTTGTCATTTTGCCTGTTGATATGAAGGACACTAGTGTCATGTTATGGATCCCAAAAGTTGCATTTCAACATATTTTGTGAGTGTGCCTGACCCAGTGTTGGCGCTGAGCAGCACGTTTGCACGTTTTGCACACTTTTCGCGCCAATCCCGCATTGGAAAAAAAAGTTGGGGGGGAATTTTCCCCTCCTAGAAAAACAACAAAAAACTTTCTTTTGACTTCCCTGTTTTTTGGGTCATACCTGATTCTAGCAACCTCTAAACAGTACTGCTGATGCCCAACTGTCATTTGCTAATGCGTAGAACTAGAACAAGATCAATTATTGTCGAGAAAGTTCACATTTTTCAGGTATTTTAGAATTTGCGATCCCGATTCTCTCTTAAAGTGTGGAAAATCCCCCCCAAAATTTCTGGGAGGGGGGGAAATTCCCCCACAAATTCCAAAACCCAGCGCTAACACTGGCGAAAACAAGTTACTTTCGAGAGCATGCATAACTATCAATATTGAAGAACATTTTAATTCTTCCTACCACTAAACATCACAAATATTTCCCTCACACTAGCATAAGCACAAGCATAATAATAATTGACATTCCTCTGTATTTGCAGATTTGGTGCCAAAGAGAGCTACATGGTATTCATGAATGAGTTTCTGGAGAGGGAGTGGGGCAATATGGATGCCTTCCTCAAAGACATATCTGTAAGTGGAATTCATAGGCACATAATTTACTTACTTGGTGCAAAGCTCTCTTCCCAATGCAAAGTCAAACAATCAGGGCCAATTGTTATTTTGTTATTTAAAGAATGAAAAACAGGTTTGTTGAATCCTCTCAACATTAGGAATCTGCAGAGACCAGGTAAACAGTAACAGAGTAAAATGTGAGCAGGACAAATAATATGGTATATTGATTTATAATTTTACAGTTGTGGATTATTTCATCAATCCAATTTCTGCTGTACCATTTGACCGCCTCATCCATGGTGACACTTCGCTCAAATACCTAATACACCATCACACTCCAATTATAGGTTATTTGAATTAGATTTGCCTAACATCGCGTGATAAGGTTTCTTCAGCAGTGTTCCAAATGTTTGTAATATCCTCACAGATAATAATACAATGTTGATCAAGGTAATTGGAAATGAAACAGTCACAATCGTCCATGATTGTTTTGTAGGTCACTGCAAGTCTTGATGAATGTTGACCAACCATGAATATAATGCTCATAATGGTCGAGTCAAAGATCACTAAGTTTTGGATAATCATGTGATTTGAGCTTTCAAATTATTGTATACATGTATTTTTTTACCTAAATTCCATTATTTCCTCTCCTTGTTACAGACATATGAGGACGGGTGTCACTTGGTTAAATTTGATGGTTACATTGATCTTGGTCGTGAGCTGTCACTACTGCACATGTTACTCTCGGATGCTCTAGGCAATTGTGAAAAGGTGGGTCATAATAAATACTCTAGCTGATGAATATGGCTGGATTGAGGTCATCAATACAGCACTGTTTGACAGTTTCAACTAAGAATTGGGACAGTGAAGAAACATGCCCTGTGTTCAACCCTACCAGAGATGTTAGTTTCGAGCTCACCAAATATTTCTCCTCCTACAAATTGTCATGCACAGTGCTGATGTTCAGTCATAATGATGATCCAACAGCCGTACCTCCGGGGGGTGTTCAGAATTTTGGGGCCCAAGGTTGCAATTGTGATCATGCATGTCTATCTATCTACCTGTCTGTCTGTCTGTCCACAATTGATTCAAATTGCTACTCCTCCTGCAGCCTTTGATAGATAATGATGTAACTTGGTCACAGTGACCCCTCATCCAGCTCACCACTTTAGTTACCATATTAGGTGCTATATAACCAGTATTTGTCATGTTTCACACACAGGCTCCAGAGGACAAACTCTCCAATCTACGGGGGATACTGGCAAAGATCTCACAGAATCTGGACCAGCCAGAGGAGTTTATCTCGTACCACACAGGACACATACGCATGAGCAGGACGTTCACCCACAACAGTACTACCAGTGTCTCCTCCAACCTCAAGAAGATCTTTGAGGATGGGGAGAACCATCCAGAGAAGGATGTTGAAATGCTGCCACCCTACAACATCGCCATGGATCGGACAATAACCACCTCCTCAACGGTCAACAGCCTCGTTGACCTCATCCAGAAGGATGGAGAGAGGTCTGTCATTGCCCGTCTGGAGACGGACAGGAACACATTGGACTCCCAGAACCTGTGTCAGGAGTCTGACAATGGCAAGGTAGAGATCAACAAGACTGAGGCATTGCAAGAGAGTCGAAAACTGGAAAGTTCTCAGCAGGAGAACGATAATGGATTCACAAGAGTATCAACAAAGTCTGAAACTGTCACAAGTAAGAAGTCATACTCGGTACGAGTGGAGTCAAATGGCAGGACCCCGCTGATTGACACTGTTGACCAGCTACAGTTGAACATGGCTGATCCCAGGCACAGCGGTTTGATGCCTCGAATGCCGCTCTCCTTCTCTAACCCAGCCTTTCACTTTGGGGCCAAGCAGAGTCGTCCGAGGGATGTCTCACCTGCTGACAGCGGTAGTTCAGTGAACAGTGGAGTTGATTCAGAGGGTGCTTCTAGTAACATTGATGGTGACGTGTCACACACCTCATCTAGTGATGAGCACTCACCTAGAACTGACCGGAGGTCTGAGCCACCCTCACACACTCTACCTAAGGCATCATCGTCCCGACCACAAGTAACCAACCTTGCCTTCGGGGATGTGAACCATCACAGTCAGAGTAACACTGCCCTAACTCAAGAAGTGGAGGTATCGTCACCCACAGAAGCACTAAAAGCTGCAAATCACCTCCGCAAGCAAGAGTTCTTTGCCTCCATGGTATCTCCGACTGAGGAGACGGCACCCCCTCACGTGACGTCCAATCAGAACCAAGAATCCACCTTGAATATTCAGAGGGAGGATAACTACATGAAACCAATTGCTATTACGATACAGAACCCTTACGTGACAGTTTCACCCCACCATAGCACTACAGTCACATCCTCCCTTTCACTTCCTTTAGAAGTACTGACCACAAATACCTCCCAAGGAGGAGAATCAAGCCCCATCTCTGATCAGTTGCTACGGTCAGAGAGGAATGTGAGCAAGGTTGAGATAGACACACATGGCAACCAGCAACACATGAGCACCGCTCCTTCAGAAAGCAGCAGTCCCAGGAGTGGCACCACTGGCTCACCACCGAAGAGCCCCAACCAGGTGACTCCCCGTCCTAAGATCAGGACCCAGCTGGCATCTAAGCCACCCCCCGATGTGGTGACCAGCTTCAGTCGTCAGGTGGTACCCGGTGGTGAGGGCTATCACCTGGTGCACACCCGTAAGACCACAGAGGTCCAGAGCCAGCAGACACGACGCTACGTGGTGGAAGAGGGGGGTACAAAACAGGACCTGGTATGGACCAGGCGCAGCCTTACTGATGATAGCTCACAACAGAAGGGCTTTGAGGATGTCAAGGTAGGAACGAACACTTCTAATCAAGTCGTCATTTGTTACCAGCCACAGTCTTCTGGGATTTTTTTAAATAATTATTATTATTATATGAATGTCATCATATCTTTGGGGTGGCCAAAAGTCTTCTTAGTCAAGGTGAAGGCTAGAAAGAACTAGACAATCGTTGATAGGAGAACCGCCAACATGTAATATCCCCACATTTGGGAGACCAGATCAATGCGATGTACAGGCCTGTCAAACATGCGGGTGAAGACATTTTCAGCTGCCGCTGAGCAGCTCAAGCAGTCATCATGTCTCTACGTTTATCCGGACATTCGTTAGTTACATCCGTGAATTTCATCGGAACTGTACATGCGACCGACACCAAACTTAGCACACATGTCCGCCCTTCGTTGGATGAGTTCGAAAGTGGGCATCGCCGCACCACTTCGACAGCCACCGACAGCCTACATCTCGATTTTTTTTATTAGTAACTTATTTTATCGCATATTTGTGCATTTTGGAACATGGCGATGGTTCTGGGACCAATTTTCAGCTCACTCTAGCCATATGGCTATGGTAAGCTATTGTGATCATGCATGTCTATCTATCTATCTATCTGACCGTCTGTCCACAATTGATTCAAATTGCTACTCCTCCTGCATCCTTTGATCGATGATGATGAAACTTGGTCACAATGATGACCCAGTCATGGGCCCATGTTATGAAGTTTCACACAATGGTACTTGAAATGCATCTCCTTCCACAAGTTTCATTTGATTTCCTTTGAGGTAATGATCCTCAGGTAGGGGGCCATTGTGGGTGTTCTGGAATTTTGGTTTGAAGTCCCACTCGGGCACATGACCCATTTTATGAAACTACACACGATGGTGCTTGAAAAGCATCTCCTCTTTCAAGCTTTAATTGATTTCCTTTAGCGTTATTAATAGTCCTTGGGTTGTGGGCCATTGGGGGGAAGCGGGGTAGAGGGGTGTTTGCATATTTCTGGCCCACGGTCCAGTGTGGGACCTGAGGCCCTTCATTCGAAATCTTGGTCATAATGATGCTCTAATAATGGTACCTTCATGGTGTTCAGGATTTTTTGGTCTAATGTCCCAAATGCCAATATGACATCAATGTAATAGCTTGCTCAATCAGTCACTTCTCATCAGATTGCACTAGTGAAACAAATTCACACCTACCAGGTGAGCTACTGTGTCACTGGCACTCTTGTTATTGATTCCGTGCCGAAGGCAAAGGAATCTATGCGATGGCGCTGGCGTGTATGTGTGTGTGTGTGTTCCCCCCTTTGTAAACACGATAACTAGTGAACAAAAAGTTGCAGAAACTTCATACTTGGTATGTAAGTTGACCCTACAGAGTCCATGATCCCTATTGTTCAGGGGTCGGGTCCAAGGTCATCTGGGGTCAACAGAGGGCAAAGTCTAAAAACCTTGTAAACGCGATAACTAGTGAACAAAAAAGTGCAGAGACTTCATACTTGGTATGTAGGTTAGCCATATGAATTACATGATCCCTATCGTTTTTAGGTCCGGTCCAAGCTCATCTGGGGTCGACAGAGGTCAAAGTCTGAGAACCTTGTAAACATGATTACTAGTGGAAGCCGAAGTGCAGATACTTCATACTTGTTGTGCAGGTTGGCCATATGGCGTACATGATCCCTATCGATTTTGGGATTGGTCCTAGGTCATTCGGGGTCAAAAGAGGTCAATGTCTGAGAATCTTGTAAACACGATAACCAGTGAACAAAAAGAGTGCAGAGACCTCACACATGGTATGCAGATTGGTCATATGGAGTAAATGATCCCTATTGATTTTGGGTTCGGTCCAAGGTCAACAGAGGTCAAAGTCTAGAAATATTGAATACATGACTCGTTATCTAGTGGATGAAAAGGTGCAGAGACTTCATACTTGGTGTGTGGGTTGGCCATATGCAGTATATACATGATCCCCATTGTTTTGAGTCCGAGGTCTAAATACATTTCAAACATAACTAACTAAAAGGTGCAGAGACTTCATACTCGGTTTGTAGGTTGGCCATGTGGAGTACATGATCAGTATCATTTTCACCAGGATCAAAAGTAATTCAAGGTCTCAGGGGTGTAGGAAGTGAGGGTGGGGGTGGAGGGGGGAGGGGGGGGGGGGAGCGAGGAG
>JAUOBX010012793.1:0-14343 GCA_032360705.1 Eupentacta quinquesemita
ATTAGGAATTGTTGTGATGAGGCATTGGGTTAGCGGGTAAGAGCAACTTCCTGTCTGGTGGATACAGGTACCATATCCCAGTTCTCAGAACTCTCTTAACTTAGGTCTTTTGCAACTTGCAACTTCCTGCTAGAATACATAGGAAATGGTTTGCGCGTAAAATGGATAAAGGCACTCAGCAAACTGCATTCTTCACCATTTATCGATCAACCTTTTGCATCACGCAAGATTGTCATTACAATCGACATATTATATTGCTCATTGGACAAGACCTTCTTTTGGAGTCTCTGACTATATTTTACACCTGAACAGGTATGTGTCTTATCTCTTACACCCCGTTTCCATACATGTCATTGTTATTGCTAATTGTTACATTATCAGTATCGTTATTCTGTGCTGTGATGGCTTTGAGCACACAGACCTATATTGTATGCATTCATGTTTTACTCTTATTAACCCATGATGGCTTCATGCACATGAGTTAAGATATGTATTATTTACCACAGTACTAATAACTTACCTGTGTGATGGATTATTATCCCCCGATCAGATAGTTAGTGCAATGTATTGTGATAATTCATGATAGGTGATATGATTATTAGATTTAGGGCTAGATGCCTTCGTATTGTACATTGGGTTCCATTAATTACCAATAGCAGGTGTCTGGACAAGACATTTGGCTAGGTGTCGATAGATTACCATTGGGTATCATGTTACAAGGTGGTGATTCCCCTTGTGGCTAGGAGCGCTATGCTGCCCTTATTCTCTGTGGAGTCATTATGCAACTAGTAAGCTTGCCGTTGCTATGGCAACAAGTGATCCCAGAAGTTAGAGGTATGCTAGTAGGCTACTTAAAGCTGCATTGAGTTATGTAGGCTGAGTATTGCTGTGATTTGCTAGATTGTTAAGAGGATAGTATTGATGCATTGTCCATTGGAATTATTGTCGCTTAGATCAGAACCCCTAGTGCTGATTGATGACATTATCCAATCAATTGTGATCCTTGAGTCTATGTCGGATAGATGTAGCTATTTCAGATCATTATTATATGCGCAGTGTATCGCTTGTCACACTGGTCGTCGAAGAGTACTTCCAGTGGAGATGTGTTTAGACAAGTAGAATACTGAATGATGTTGAGTGACGCAATATCTAGTACCTAGCGCATGATATAGTTATAAGACTTCCGATGCCCGAGCTATATTGCTCTCCGGAGTTGCCCATATTGTCATATTGTGAATATAGCCATATCTTAAGGAGATTGGAGGCTAGGATATGCTGGATGTTATGGTTACTATTTGATACCATTACTAGATTCTGTATATGATTCCTCGACTAGTTTATGATTATATCTAGTTTTACTGTTATTCGCTGTGCAGGATGATTCTTGCATGAGGCTAGTTGAGATGAGTCAGCTAGTTGAGCTATCCTTTTGCTACTTATTATATTTCCTGTATATATTCATTTTGCTTTCATTAAATTGGGTAATCCCTCAGTCTCTGAATTTGATGCATAAGATTAATTTGCTGAATAACTTGCTGTTATTAATAAGACCATTCATCGACCAACCCTTTGCATCACGCAAGATTGTCATTACAATCGACATATTATTTTTGTTCATTGGACAAGATCTTCTTCTGGAGACTCTGACTATATTTTATATCTGAACAGGCACAGTGTTCATGGGGCCTTCGGTCACTTACGACGTAGCCATGATGAGGTGTTACAGTTAGACGCACAGATGGGTGGGGTCTTGGACTCTTACACCACGACTGTGACGTGCGGGCTGATGTGCCGACTTTGATGTTTGATGTTCAAGATGAGATGGAACTGATGAGTTGCCTTCTCGTTAACACTTTTGATGAGTTGATTACTGGATATTGTTGTTATGTTGATAAGAATTGTGTCCATGATTAAGACTGAGTGATGGAGTTTGATCGGAGAATACATATATAGGGATTCCCAACTATATAGATGACTTGTTTACTATCATTTTGTTGCAATATCTGTGTGCGAGGCAGGAAACCCTGACTCTGTATTCGAACCCCGCTGCCCTTGATCTTATGAATCTTGTGGTGGCGTTACGCACTTATACGCCCACGAGGCGTGTGCTACATATGTACTCAATTTCAACTTGTTATATGTTTGCGTTCAACAGTTCGTGTCCACAATGAGTGTCAAATACACACACACGCGTACACACATCCACACACACGCAATTGCATGAATGCATAGATTCTTTTACCTTCAGCAAGGAATAAAAAATGTGTGGTGACTGCGCCTTCTCAGTAGCTGTTCCACGAGTAGGTAATAAGGCATCATTGCCTCCAGAGGTAAACCTAAGAACTTTCTCTTTTCACTGGCGTATAAGTAAGTTGTTTCGTTTCGCATGTTCTGTTGTTTGTGAAGCGCCACTGATTGCAGTCTGCTAGAGAAGTGAGCGCTATATGTCGCTATATGTCAGAAATGTCAAATTATTCTTCCTCTCCATACATGTAACCTATGTATCAAATTTTAACTTGTGACATGTTTGCGTAGATACCGTATGTGCACAAGCAGTGTTACACACACACACATATATCCACACACACAATTGCATGACTGCATTGATGGAAAACGGTTATACTACCGCAAAACACATGTCAGACATAAGATTATAAGATATAGGCAGCACAATACATAAACATCAATTTTCCGTACCGCAGGGTAGAAATAATGGCCCAGTGTATTTTTATGCTACATCAGCACACTCGGTGCTTCTGTTGATCCAGGGTTTGACTTAGTGGGATATGCCGATGGCCACAGCATATGGGAAATATTAAGCGGGTGACCTCATCCAGGAGCCTCAAATTACAAGGAACTTGAGTAACACACTGAGGACCACAAAGCAGGGGATGGTACGAAATAGGCTGAAGACGATGAAAAGACAGAGCTTATTGTATTCGGAAGTCGTAGACTACTACAAGAGTGCAATGTTTCCGACATCACCGTCGGCGACTCAGATGCCCTATGATCTCCGGTGATCAGGTTTCAACTCTGGCAATGCTCAACCTAATTAAACTACGTCCTTATTTTAATTAAGCTGACTGTTTAAATATAGCGAATGTTCACATTTTCTCGCATATGGACTATGCAAAAAGCCTGGTAATTAATCTACCGAAAAATACTCTAAAACCCGTTCCAGAGAATCCAGAATCTGACAGCAAGAATAATTATTGGAAGATCGAAGTTTTCCAGCACAACCCAAGCTCTAAAAGACCTGCATGTCCTTCCAGTTCACGTCAGGTGCGAATTCAAAATTGTGGTAATGGTCTTCAAGTGTCTGCACAACCTGGCACCATCACACCTCTAGGATCTAATCCAGTTAAAGAACTTTGGATACAGCACGCGTCGCCCACACATTATGCATGGACGTATACCCTTAAACCTTCACGAGACGTAAGACTTTTGCGGACCGGTCTTTTTCGGTGGCGGGACCCTTATGGAATGCCCTACCGAACGAGAAGAAATGCTACCAGACTCTGGGTTCCTTCAAATCTGCCATCGAGTCATACCTGTTCCAGAGGACATTTAAGTGTTGGAGTAGGCTTATTATATGTTTTTCATCCTTTGTACAGCGCCATCGAATGTATTTTCACAGTGATGAGCGCTATATAAGTTGTATATCTATCTATATCTAACGATGAATTGCATGCGGCTACTCGTTTAACGAATAAACTTGCCTAACGAGCTACTCCTCCTGTAGGCGGTACCACGGACTCCCACCCCATATCAACCTGCTCTACATGCTTGTATTGGCACTACACCATAATGGTTGGGGATTTCATTCCAAAAGACAAACAGCATACTGTGGCTAAGGAACTCTTTGAATGTCATTTGCAACCCCCCCCCCCCCCCTCATGCCCCTACCTCAACAATCCCAGGAGGGATTAGTCTTACGACTTGCTTGTCAGGGAGCACATGGCTAGGGCTGCCACCTTTAGTTGAACAACACTGGAATATTATCCTGCTATTATAAGAGTATTAGCCTGCATATAGAATTGAGCAGTGGTTAGTGAAAAACATCAACCCATGCAGAATTATCGAAAACAAGTTCTAGTACAACTTGTTTACAGTAGACTGATATACTTTCCTTCAATGATACAAAATTGTGCAAATGATTTCGAGCAGGAGGTCTATGTTCAATTTATAGCAATGTTCGTAGTATTTGGTCATAGTATCTGTGGGGTGCAAGAATCAGTCAGGAGACAATTAGCAATGTCAGTTGTGATCATGCGGTATGTAAGGTCAGGCTAGTTAAGGGAATGTTTCATGAAAAAAAAAAAATGCCCTAGCCGTACGATGAAGTCAGATATGTTATCATATCACGAATACGGCAAGGAATCACTACACATCGTTGTGTTTTTGTTCATATATTCACCAGTACGCCTGCACGTACGCATGTATTGTCATTTATATAACGAATCTTGCTGATTGTCGCAGTACGGAATTCATCCAGAACTGTAAGAAATAGTACATATATTTTCGCCACCAAAAACAGATCTATTACATCATTGACTGCAGGGTATTGTTTGTGAATAGAAACTGCCAGCTGGGTGCACTCAACAAAGTGAACGACATTTAAATAGAAAACATGCTGATGCAACCAAACAATCCACTGTCCTTCGAAAGTTTATCTTCACTAGTTAACAGATGTCTCTGTACAAGAACATGTCTGGAGGACAGAAAACTGTATAAATCCACGTCCGACCGTTCATCCAACGTTACTAGAAGAATAAACTGTTCTGCCTTTCTAAACGAATAGAGAAATTGAGTGGCTAGATTTATTCTCGCATGGACAAATGAACGAATATGTGCTATTAGAAATCACCGACTTGATGATTGATAGTTCAGGTACAAGTTTTCAATTATTCTGCTTTAACTGGAAAGAGAATTTGTGTCATCCCGTTAATACGATCTCAATGTTTGGCTGGATTCGGACTCCCGATATCATGGATGACTCACGATGTCATATCGTCGGCCACTATCTATTTTACTCCGTAGCCGAAAGTACATATTATTTGTAATATTGAAATAAAGCATCATTATCAAAGCCTTCTATACCAAGTTTCAACAGTTCAACCGAGCAATATGGGTCAGTCACGATGAACCACGTCTTCCGTGACGGAAAGTAAAATTGTCCGTACCTCTCCAATCTCATTTGTAAACGAGGTGAACGCAGGAAATATGTCGAAAGTTCACTCCCTGATAAACATCGATTAAGTGTCATCTCCCTAGCAGCCATTGACACAGCCTAGTTTAGCAATGCATTTAAGGCACTGTTACTGATCTGGTCCCGCGGGGCGAGGTACGCGAGCGAACAATCTTATTACGTTTCTCTTCGTTCACGCACCTCGATCGAGTCTCATTTGCAATTATTTGGCAGTTCATGCCGTTGATCTTCGTCAAATTCATTTCCTTATGAATGTTCCTCTGGGTGATCTCATGTCTCTTTGAGGGATAAGTGGTGCAAATTTATGATAGCGATTTTACCGACGTCCTTGATGGGAAATCGTAGAACGAATGAGGTGAGGTTTTTCGGTGAACCCGTTTCCTATTATTCGTTCATTCGGCGGATCGGACCGATCGGTGTGGCTAAAAAATGTGTGGAATGTCTTTTTCGTTTTAGACCGAGTTGAACGTTGATAGAGCAAGTTATACTGGTCAAGCTCCTTCTCTGCGAATTGTCTCAAAATGTTGAGGGGAAAACACATTCTTGAGAATACCATCATACAAGACCAGTTTACTAGTTAGGGGTGGCCAATTGGTCCAGACAACACTCCTATGATCTGATGATTCCGTGGTTAATATGTGGTTGCAATGATGTGTACATCACTCGTATGCTGTATCAAAGGTCATCAAATTCACATTCTTCTAACATTATCATCACTCCTCATGCATTTTGTGTTTTCATCAGTGTTCATCGCCATACCGAAGTTTGTATTATTATACTAACATTCTAATAGCATTTCCCTCCTCCCTCATTCATTTTGTGTTTCCATCAGTGGAAGATTTGGTGAGCTGAACAAATAAAACGGGTCAAGCTCTTGTTCTGCTGATGGTGAATTTGGCGGATGTAACTTGTTTTACGTGAAACAGTTTATCAAGTATTGCCGAATTGGATGAAGTATGTCATACTATAATATGTTATTTTTTCCATCATCTCGTAAGCAATTTGTGTTTCCTTCGATGAAACACATTTCTATTTCTCGTCAGGAAACCAGATGGCGGAAGAATGGGGCCTAATTCCGTCATGCTGTTTTGGACAGTTTGCTTATTTTCGTGTGCCCTGATAATCATTGAGTCGTGGGAGAGGGATCCAGTTGTTTCCTTGAATATCCTCTCGCTTTGTGAGGATGCCTGCTCGCCTGTTGTTATCCAGCGAGCTGGATAGCCTAGGTATCAGTGTTACAGCTCTCCTCTCTGAGGTGCGTCGACTGAGCACTGACGAGATTCGTGTAGATGGTTAGTGCATGGTTACACCGTCCACTGGTCTGGTCGTGACGTATAGTTGGCATGCATAGGTCTACGTAGGGAGTGGATGTTGCATTAGACACCCACCTTGTACATTTGGTTTCGGATTTTGCTACAAAGTATACGGGAAGGTTCGAACAGTCGTTAGAGAGACTAGATGCGAATACAAACCCTTATAGGCTGCCATGAGCCGGGTGTGTACCCCAAAGCGGCCTGGAAGGACTGCTTGGGCACTGGGATACATTCCACTGCATCGAACGGAGACACAGGCTGTACTCAATGGTATTGATCTGGCTTCCTCGGGAAGGCAATGCGCCGATATCGGGAAAGGACAGGTCTAGGTTTGCTGTGAGTCGGTGGGAAAGCCCGTGGCAAAAGGCCTGAGAAGAGGCCTCACAACTGCTAACAGAAATACAAATGTATTCACCTCATAGCTGTTCTATGACATTTGAATAGTTAATATTTTACCATGCATGTAGCAACATTGGTGATCGATCACTTGTTTTCCAGCAGGATTCATTTGCGTTACGTTAGCTGGAGGCAATTTTTTGTTTGTTTAGTAATTACTTCCTACTGCGCTATTCCTAGAGATTTTGTTCATTCAAACGTGTCCTTGACAGTGAAATATCCATCACTCCAGGGCACACAAACGACAATCGAATTTGGTTGAATAGACGATTTGCATATTTTGGATTGACTGTATTGAATGTAGATTCTGGTCGTTAAGTGGATACGATGATATGTGGTCGGTAACAAAAATGTACCCGCTGGCTGCACTCAAGTGAGCATTTATTCTGTTGACCTGTTCATCCACGAGGGTAGGACCCTCCCCTCCCACCCCTCCCCCGCCACAATACACAGCGCCCGAGATGTATGCAAGAACCCTTTCGTTGATGCTACGTATACGCCACTTGGCCATTATACAGACTCTCAGCTCGCGGGTCGGGTGGGAGGATGGGCTAGGTATAGAGATGGAATCGCTTTCAAATTGCCCTCAAGTCCTTGCTGGCAGTTTGTTTCCCAAACGCCCCTACTCACGGGAGATCGTTGATGCGTTGAGGCTTCGAGACACTGCCTCTTTCTGCTCTCGAGTATACTTTGAACCTTCCTAGCAATTAACTCCACAAACCTTTATGAGTGATTTCTGAAGCGATGAACGAAACAACGTCGGAACAAACGAGTGAACAATCACTCAGTTTTACGTAACATGTTTTTAGCAATGTAGCGCATAGGAAATATTTTAGCGAAACTTTGCAACGAGAGCCCATAGAAGTTTTCGTTACAGATTTTGAGCACATACCGTTCAGCCACGCAGTCGTGGATACCACATCACCTATCCGCGTCAAGTAGTGCCCTTGACGATAAATCCAAGGTCTCGACATGAATTGCCAAAGGCCAATGATTTGTGTTGATATAATAGAAGTTGGAGTGTGTTGATGTTGTCCCATGAAAATGAACAAATTGATTTGAATGAATTGCAACTAGAGAGCTATATGTATTTGAACTGTCTTCTGCTTTTATTCTATCCAGCAGAAAACCATTCGCCGAAGGAGAACTTAAGAACCAGTTTTCTTTGTGCCAGCAACGTTCACCCGGTTCTAAAAAGAACTCGACTTCCCATGTTCAGATGTTACATTATTTCAGCTGCAGCGAACCGCCGAATGAAAGGAAACTAGTGTCGGGTTCACCAAAGCAAACGTTCGTCGATCAACCCGGGATTTCCCATCAAGGACGTCGGTGAAATCGCTATTATAGGCCTTTGGTTTTCTTTATTTCTAAAAGAGACATGAGACTGCCCAGAGGGACATCCATGAGAAATTGAGTATGACGAAAATCAACGGCCATGTACTCCTAAATAAACTGCAAATGAAACTCGACCGAGGTGCATGAACGAAGAGAAACGGAATGCGATACGTTTGTTCGCTCGGGTACTTCGCCCCCGGGGGATTAGATCAGTAGCATTGCTTTATATTCAGTGGTAAACTAGGCTGTGTCAATGGCTGCTCGGTATATGACACTTAGTCGATGTTCATCAGGGAGTGAACCTTTGACATATTTCCTGCGTTCACCTCGTTTTCAAATCTGGTATAAACAAGGAAGTTTCAATTGGAATGGTTCGGACAATTTTACTCGTTGTTACGGGAGACGTGGTTCATCGTGACTGACCTATAATGCCTGCTTGAAAATTGGAATAGATGGCTTTGATTATGATGCTTTATTTTCGATATTACGAATGATTTACCTCCGGCCTCATGGTAATGTATCCTGAAACACGAAATAAGATGTTTATTATTAATGAAAACTGTCATGGCTATAAACGGACTGTAGTTTCGTCGTTGTATATCCATGCAAAGTAAGGAATCGCCACCCAGTTAGCACAGTTAGGGTTATATTTGATGGGAATACATTTCTTAAACAGAGGACACACTTCCATAGGGTATATCAGGAAAACAATGTGTTAAAACTGGAGGATATATCCTTCAGGAAATGTGGATAATTGGCTGGAATCGCCAATATGGATAGTCGTAAGACGACGAGGTACAATGTTTAATGGATTGCTAGTTAAACACATCGTTGTTGACCCATGACACCAGGGGTCGCAATCCTGAGAACAATCGATAAGTTAACGGAAGATTCTCTCTCCAGATAAAGTTGAATAATAGATGTTAAATTGTATATCGTGACCAGCTCTAGTCTGACATGATATCTGTGATTATTTCACGGCTATGGCAATCATCAAAACGTTGTTTCCTATCTGCACATATTCATGAATGTGTCTATGCGATAATAAATCTAGTTACTTATTCCGACTGCGTAAATTGGAGAAAGAAGCTTGTTCTCTTAGCAGCAACGCTGGATGGAAGGTCGCGGAAGTACAGTTTTCTGCCCTCTCTGTATATCAACAACAACATCAACAACATCAAACATATTATAAATCCCTAAAATGAGAGCGGAGAAACTAGGTGTAATGAAGGCAGATAATATCATATGATCGGGTAAGTTACAATGTTAGGAAATTAAATTACATTTCAAACAAGATGGGGAGATATTTTTCCGTGGTTAGCTTCGCTATGTATAGTTGTTTATATGTTGGTCAAGTATCGTGCTGCCTTTATCTTAAAATACCAAAGTCCGACATGTGTTCTGTGGACTGTGGCAGGGTGATAGTTCCTAATGTAACTGGTACGTATGCACGCATGTATTGTCATCTATATAAAGCATATTGCTGATTATCAATCGCAGTAACAAATTTCATCCGAAAGATGTCAGAAGCAGTACATATATTCTTCATATGTTCAAGGAGTTCCGTCATCTTGAACGGATCTACTATTACCTCATTGATTCAAGAGTATCGTTCACGGTCTGTAAATAGAAACTGCTCGCAGGGTGCACTCAACCAAGTAAACGACCTTCGAATAGAAAACACGCTGATGCAACCAAACAACCCACTGTCCTTCAAGTGAAGGGAGTT
Organism: Eupentacta quinquesemita; assembly: GCA_032360705.1. Taxonomy (NCBI): domain Eukaryota; kingdom Metazoa; phylum Echinodermata; class Holothuroidea; order Dendrochirotida; family Sclerodactylidae; genus Eupentacta; species Eupentacta quinquesemita. The sequence goes on from JAUOBX010012793.1 coordinate 9,983, forward strand.
TCCCTTCACCAGTTCACAAATGTTGCTCACTACACAGGAAAATAGCGGAAGATTGTACCCTCGTGCGACCTTTCATCCAATGTTGCTGCTAGAGGAACTCTTCCTGCCATTCTACACAAACGGAAGAATTAAGTGTCTAGATTCATTATCGCATGGCCAAAATGGAAGAATATGTGCAACTAGGAATCATCGACTCGATGATTCATATTCCAGGTATAACGCAGTCCAGGCCATATAATCTGTCTATCTTTCAATTATTCTGCATTATTTGAAAATATAATTTGTGGTGAATTTTTCCTGTTATCGCATTCTCATCTCTTGGCAGACTCCCGATATCATGAACTTCTAACGAAGTAATCAACTTGCAATCCATATATCATTTCCCTTTAGCCTCTTTGGCCAGCCACAATACATAAAAATACAAACTTCCTAGACTATATCAGATGTGAGAACGAGGTGAACTCCGGCAATCAGGAAGTATGTCGGAAGTTCCTCCCTGAAAAACATCGAAATAAGTGTCATCTCCCAAGCAGCCATTAGCACACCCTAGTTTTTAACGAATATGACGCAATGTAACTAACCTAGTCCTTCGGGGGCAAGGTACCCGAGCGAACAAACGTATCCTATCCCGATTCTCTTCATTCATGCACCTCGGTCAAGTTTCATTTGCATTCAATTCAGCAGTACATGGCCGTTGATTTTCGTCATATTCAATTTCTCATGGAGGTCCCTCTGGGTGATCTCATGTCTCTTTTACAGATAAAAAACCCCAAAACATATGATAACGATTTCACTGACGTCATTGATAGGAAATACCAGATCGATTCAGGGACGGTTGTTTAGTGAACCCGTTCTCAATTCTCGTTCATTCGGCGGTTCGGTTTGGCTAGAATAATGTGCAGACATTGTGAAGTCGTGTTCGTTTCACGATGAAGGATGTTGCTGGGACGAGTAGAACTGGTCAAGCTGTGGTATTCTGCAGGATAAAATGAAAAACAACAGAGACATACTTAGCTCACTATTAGCTGCTATGCATTCAAAATTATTAGTTATTTATCAAGAAAAATATGTGAACTATGAAAAACGTATCCCATCTCTTATAATAACAAGATAATATATCCTACCAATACGAGAAGACATGGATTAGCTACTGTATAACACAAAATAACGAATGTTGTGAGGAAAGAAATCATCATAGGTGCCATTAGTGTTATACACCTTACTACATGTATCAGGGGAATTTAGCAAGATTGAGGGTTGCAACTCGTGTAACTTGTCCAGACAAAACTCCTATACAGTAACACTATAGATTCTTCTCCCATTTTTTACAGCGAACCGTATGAGATGTCAGATATTCGTTCAGGCAGCAGATCAATGTGACTGGAATAATGTGGCTTTAGGGAGTCGTGGTTATCCTAAAAGTGAGGAATACTAACTGGATCCAATAAGACTGGTCAAACACTTGTTCAGCTAATAGTCGATTGGAAACATAGAGCATGTCACTTGAACATTTACCAAGGACTGTCAACTAAAATGGAGTGTATAATATCTATCATCATTTGCATCAACTCATAAGCAATTTGCGTTTTCTCCGAGAAATGCATTTCTTTCCCGTTCGGATTTTGAGAGCGAGTTGCTTTTCTCCGCGGGCTTTCATTGCAAGTTGAAAAACATTTGGACGTATAAAAACATTAGGACTGAGAACAGAACTGCCAATGTCAGAATATATTATAGTTTCCCTGGAGTAGCATGGTTGGCTCTTCACGGGCTTCGACTGAGGGGTTGGCATGCCTTACCAAGCCTGCAGCCAGGGGAGGTGGTGTTATTCCCCCTCCTTTTATTTCGTCGCCACGTCCAACTGTCCAATTGTCACAGCCTTCGGATAAGTTTCTGTCGTGCATGGGGATTCAACTAATGTATGAATGGTTCGGGGACTCCTCAGACTGAAAAGTAGGAGACTGCGACGGTCCGTGGTCATGAGACGGGCGAACCTGTTTGTTCCCTGGAACATCCGCTCATCTGGTCGTGACATAGTTGGCATAGAGTGGCCACCAACCTCGTCTATTTGGTTCAGAATGTTGCCACAAAGTATGCGGGCATATTTGAGAGACTGATTGCAAATGCAAATCCTCGCAGGATGGGACAGATTTCAAATCCGGCATACTCATATACCGCGGAGTGCATCTCGAAGTGTCCTGAGAATACTTCTGGGGCGCTGAGATACATTTTACTCCATCGCACTGAGACGACGGTCTATACTATACCATTCACTATCTACATAGATCTATAGATCTGACTTTCTAGGGAGGTTCGGCGCATGTCACTGAAGGCAATGCGCCGATGTTCGGAGAGGGTATGTTCATAATTGCTCCGAGTCGGTGGGGTATGACATGTAAATGGGTAATAGACAACAGTCCTACAATTCACGCAGCAACATCCGTGATCGATCACTTGTTTCTCTAGCAGAATATTGCGTCACGTTAGCTTGGGGCAAATATTTGTTTGCTTGGGAAGTATACCCCACTACGCTATTTCTGGAAATGTTGTTCTTTCAAATGTGTACTTGACCATGAAATACCTATCACTCTGGGGCACACACACAATATATATGTACCAACATAGTTGATCGATCACTTGTTTTTCAGCGGAACTTGGCTTGCGTCGCGTTATATGCTCAAGGCGATTATTCGTTTGTTCCAAAAATACTTCCTACCGCGCTATTCCTGGAATTTGTGTACATTAAGAGGTGTCCTTGACATTGAGATACCGATCACTCCGAATCACACACACACAACAAACGAAATACTCCCAACGGCTGAATAGACGATTGTTATATGATATATGCAGTTTCCGAGTGGTATCCGAAGTAGAGGATGTGGTTGGTAAGGATAGACCTAGCCGCTGGGCGCACTCAACGATATCCTCATACATATTTGTGAGGTACATGTGTGAACATTTATCTTGAAGACGTGGTCATCCGGAGGAGTGGGAAACCCCCTACTGAAGTGATGATGATGAATAAATACGATATATTATGGGGCAATACCCCAAAGGCAGCACTTTTGGGAAGAATCACGATTGCTGACGCCTCATATGAGCTAGCTATGTTCATTGCGAGCTCTCAGCCCGCGGGGTGGGATATTCAAGATATCTAAGAATAGCGAAGTGTGAAGTACTCGTCAAACGGAATCACTTATTGTTTTTACAAATGTGACAGAACTAAGAAATTATTCGAGGCGTAAATACGAATGCTGCTTCTGCATGATCAACACATTACTTCTTGTTCGACTTATCAGATTCCATTATCCGATTTATTGAAATGACAATTGAGCATTATATACCCGTTCCTCTGTATAGTCAACGTTGGCCGATTTAAGGCAATATTCTTCGTGATTAAAATCAAACTCGATCACCATTTTGCATTCCAAGACGAGTGTTTACGAATTGTTTGGCCCTGGTGTTTTCCATAACCGGCCGGAATGACGACAAACGTATACTGATGCGACTAGTTCCGGCTAACAAGTTCACTTTCTAAATGTTTGGTCGGTCTTAGAATAACACCACCTCTACTATGGATAAGGTATTTTGTGGATTTCGTGGTATTATTATTACCTCAACCTGACAGTTACCTAAATCTAAAGCAGCAAGGGTTGTTACAAATTGATTATCCAATAAGAACGGTTCCACCGCTGTTGTCAAAATATAGTTTCGGAAAAAACAGCCACTTCCTGGATCCAGGTTCACCTTAGGAATGTCTCAGTTGCGTAAAATACGCGAGGTCGTCCTGCGGGACATTCAAACGAGGTATCGTCGTTGTGCTGACAAAACCTCGTAACTCAAAAAAGGAAAATTTTCGGAAGAGCTAAAAAACTGTTCAAATGTAGTGTTATGTTTGGAATGTGGCATTTTGTTTTCTTGAATGCACCTCTAGCATCTCTATTTGCGATTGGCAGGACAAAATTTGTAATAAATTATTTTATGTTGGTTTACTTGAGTTACGAGGTTTTGTTTTTTATATCCACTGAGATACGAGGTTACGTCACATGTGCTTTACACAGTGAACCAACAATCATACGTTGAAAAATACACATTCTCAACACATCTTATGAATAAATAATAAGAACAACACCAATTCACTATTTTACGATGTTGCAATAATTATTTATTCAAAATTATAAGCAGGGATCTTCCAGAGAAGACTGCATTTGGAATAGATGAAGTATAAAAGTATAACATTAGAGCAGATACAGTGAGAATAATTACTGTAATGAATAATGCAATGTCCACATTATCCGGTCTGATGAACAAACAACGGATATCTCAAAGTGGATCGTTAGGCATAATATTATTAGGAAGTATTA